>QRFJ01000034.1:3314894-3432666 GCA_006176705.1 Cocos nucifera | reverse complement strand
GTAACGAATATTTTGCACTGATTCCTCCTTCTCACAGAAATTATGCAGGAACAGGACCACGAACTTCAACTCCCGCAATTTTTGAAAGCTCGATGGGACCACCACCCGTGAGACCATTTGGAGGCTTCAGGACAACGATGTTCTCAATTGCGGCCTAGGATTGCCATTTTGTGCGGCTTCTTCTAACCCTCAAAGGGAACGGAGCGAATTGACTCGGCGCGTTAAGCCGGCACCATCCTATCGTTTGACCAAATGAGTCAATAATTCTGGCAACAACTTCGTCAGCAGCAAACGACCGCGCAGAGGCTCGGATTCCTTGTGGGCCATCAAGCAAAAAGAGGGGAACCCATCCGGGCTTACGTCACCCGGTTCACGCTGCCGCGCTGGAAGTCCGAACCTGGACCAATCAGTTGCTATGGCGCCCTCAAGGGCGGCTTCAGAAAAGAACGAACTGTTGTTCTCCCTGAGAAGAAATTCCTGGGATTTCATGACATGCTTAGCTCGGGCGACCGAAAGCTATGCCCGGGCAGAGGAGGCTTTTGAGGCCAAGGATAATGAAGCTCGCGACAAGCGACGAGTAGGCAGAGCGGAAAGGCCCGCTGAAGAAAGAAAGCGCACCGAAGCTTGGCCGCGCTCCCGAACTCCCCCTGGTCGCGGGCGAGCCCGGACTCCACCTCAGGCTCGGGGGCGGGAAGCCACCGATGGAAGGGCACGCCGAAGTTCCCCTCGACATCGAAGTCCCCCCCCGACGCCGAAGTTCCCCCCGGCGCCGAGGTTCTCCCCCGCGACGAGGTTCCTCTCCGCGCCAAGGTTCTCCCCTCCGGCGGCGTTTTCACAGCTACGCCCCCCTCAACGCCCCGAAGGCTCAAGTGCTGCTGGAGATCAAGGGACGACTTCCGGAGCCGGAGAGGATGCGTTCCCATCCCAGAAAACGCAATCCCAACAAGTTCTGCCTTTACCACCGTGACCACGGTCACGATACCGAGGAGTGCATCCAGCTCCAGGACGAAATCGAGGAGCTGGTCCGGTGGGGCAGGCTTGGCCGATTCCTGCAAAGACAACCTAAAGAGCGGGAAGATCGGCCGAGAATGTTGCCGCCGAATGGGGAGGACCGGCAGGAGGATCGGCCGCCTCTCGGCGTCATTAACACCGTCTCAGGAGGACCGCAGCGGGGAAAGACCGACGGATCCGAGGGACCGACGAAGAGGCAGAGGACCTCGGAGCCCGTGACCTTCACCGAGGCAGACGCCCAAGGGATCCGATTTCCACATAACGACGCGGTTGTAATCTCTTTAAACATCGCTGATTATGATGTACGCCGCGTTTGGTGGATAATGGAAGTTCGGCGGACATATTGTTTTACGATGCCTTCTTAAAAATGTCCCTACCTGACACCCGCTTAGGACCTGTAAATTCCCCCTGGTAGGATTTGCCGGACACGCCGTTCCGGTCGAAGGCATGGTGACTTTGGCGGTGACGGCGGGCCAATCCCCGAAATTGGCCAAGGCGCGGATCGACTTTCTGGTCGTGAGGACCCCGTCCGCCTATAATGCAATCCTTGGGCGACCCGGCCTAAACGCACTACGGGCGGTAGTGTCAACCTACTACCTAAAGATGAAATTCCCGACGAGCCACGGAGTCGGCGAGGCCAGAGGAGACCAGGCCCTGGCAAAGTACTGCTACTCAGTCGCCCTGCGCGGGGGAGACCGGCCCGACCCTTACCTTGTTGATGGACTGGACGTCCGCGACGACCTCACTGAAGAACGGGGCGAACCTGCGGAAGACCTCGTCCCTGTGTCCTTACACGACGGAGACCCGGGGCATGAGGTGCGGATCGGCTCCAACTTGGCGGCCGAGGTTAGGGGACAGCTCGTCGCTTTCCTCAGAAGGAATGCGGACGTCTTCGCCTGGCCCCAGCGGATGTACCAGGGATCGACGCCGATGTTATAGAACATCGGCTGGCCATCGACCCAAGGCACCGACCCATCAGAGAAAAGTTGCGCCACCAAGCCCCAGAGAGACAGAAGGCGGTCGCCGAAGAAGTGGATAAGCTCCTCGAAGCCGGACTCATCCGGGAGGTCAACTATCCGACCTGGGTCTCGAACGTGGTCCTCGTCAAAAAAGGCAAACAACAAATGGAGGATGTGCGTCGACTTCAAGAAGCTGAACAAAGCCTGCCCAAAGGACAGCTACCCCCTGCCGAGGATCGATCAGCTGGTGGATGCAACCTCGGGCCACGAGCTCCTCACTTTTATGGACGCATTTTTGGTTATAACCAGATACGCATGGCGCCCGAGGATGAAGAAAAGACCACCTTTATTACTGACCGAGGTCTCTATTGTTACAGGGTCATGCCTTTCGGACTCAAGAATGCAGGAGCCACCTACCAGCGCTTGGTCAATAAGGTCTTCAAGGGACAGATCGGCCGCAACATGGAGGTGTACGTGGACGACATGCTAGTCAAAAGCCGAGCCTCGACAGACCACCTTGCCGACCTTGAAGAAACTTTCGGTGCGCTTAGGAGGCACAAGATGAAGTTGAACCCGACCAAATGCGCCTTCGGCGTGACCTCCGGAAAATTTCTAGGATTCATGGTGTCGAGACGCGGAATCGAGGCAAATCCCGAGAAAATCCGAGCTGTTCAGGAGATGACTGCCCCGAAAACAATTAAGGAAGTTCAGCGCCTGGCCGGGAAGGTGGCGTCCTTGAACCGCTTTGTCTCGAGGTCGGCCGAGCGGTGCCTGCCCTTCTTCCAGGTCCTCAGGCGACCGAAAGATTTTTGCTGGACAGCGGAGTGCAAACAGGCATTCGAGGAGCTCAAAAACTACCTCGGCGTGCCCCCGCTGCTGGCAAAGCCCGAACCTGGAGAAGGGCTGCTCCTGTACCTAGCTGTCTCTCCAATGGCCCTGGCGGCTGTCCTGGTCAGGGAAGATGCGAAGGCGCAACGACCAGTCTACTACGTGAGCCGAGCCTTGAGGGACGCGGAGACCAGGTACTCCAAGTTAGAAAAATTAATTTACTGTCTTCTAATCGCTGCCAGGAGGCTCTGGCCTTACTTTCAGGAGCATACCATAACGGTCCTCACGGACCAACCAATAAGAGCCGTCCTCCACCGAGCAGACGCTTCAGGAAGAATCGCCAAATGGGCGATCGAGCTCACGGAGTTTGACATCAATTACCGACCCAGGCCATCGATCAAGGCTCAGATACTGGCGGACTTCGTGCTGGAATGCACCGCACCAGTTGAAGCCGAACTTGAATCAAGCGAGATTATCATCGGAGGGAGACCAAGCCCCAACGAAGCCGAGCTATGGCGGTCGAGCTTCCCTGAAGAAAGGGCCGACCTTCTTGAAGGCGCCTGGGTTCTGCACGTGGATGGCTCATCCAACTCTAGCGGGGCCGGCGTAGGGCTGGTCCTGGTCAGCCCCGAGGGGATCGTCACCGAGTACGCACTGCGCTTCGAGTTTCCCACAACTAATAATGGGGCCGAGTATGAAGCGCTGATAGCCGGGCTGCAGATAGCCAGGGAATTGAAGGTGGGTCGGCTTCAAGTCT
Source organism: Cocos nucifera (assembly GCA_006176705.1). NCBI lineage: Eukaryota > Viridiplantae > Streptophyta > Magnoliopsida > Arecales > Arecaceae > Cocos > Cocos nucifera. The sequence goes on along the minus strand of QRFJ01000034.1, from coordinate 3,429,111 downwards.
ATAGCGACTCCCAGTTGGTGGTCGGTCAGGTCGGCGGCAGCTACGAGGCGCGGAAGGAAAGCATGGTGATGTACCTCGGGAAGGTGAAGAACTTAATACCAGCCTTCGACAGCTTCGACATTCGGCACATCCCAAGGACCGGGAATACAAGGGCCGACCTTCTCTCCAAGTTGGCCACTTCTGCCCCAGCCGAACTATCAAAAGAAGTGTTTCTGGAAACTCTGAAGTGCCCGACCATCGAAGAACCTCAGGCCATCCTGCGGACGGACTTCGAGCCCAGCTGGATCGATCCGCTGATCGCCTACCTCGAAGAAGGGGTCCTCCCTCACGACCGGAGAGAAGCTCGGAAACTCAGGAGTCAAGCCTCCCACTACGTTTTGTACGAGGGCGGGTTATATAAAAGGTCGTACTCCCTCCCGTTGCTGAGATGCCTCCGACCCTCTGAGGCCTACATCGCGCTACAGGATGTCCACGAAGGACTCTGCGGGAGTCACGCAGGAGCCAGATCCCTATCGCAAAGACTACTTCGGCAAGGGTACTACTGGCCAACCCTACTTCGTGATTCCATGGAATACGTGAAGAAATGTGACCGCTGCCAGAAGAACGCCAGCGTGCAAAGGCAGCCGGCGTCCGAACTCACTCCGCTCACTGCACCCTGGCCCTTCGCGCAGTGGGGAATGGACATCCTCGGCCCTTTCCCAATGGCGTCCGGACAACGGAAGTTCCTCCTGGTCGCGATTGACTACTTTACCAAGTGGGTCGAGGCGGAACCACTAGCGAAGATCACCGAGGCCAAGGTGCAGGACTTCGTCTGGAAGACGCTGATCTGCCGGTTCGGTCTGCCCCGAGCCCTCATAATCGATAATGGGCGACAGTTCGCTGGAGCCCGGTTTGCCGAGTTCTGCGAAGGACTAAATGTCTCCCACCACTTCACATCGGTGGCTCATCCGCAAGCCAATGGGGAAGCCGAAGTGACCAATCGGACCCTGCTACAAGGCCTCAAAACGAGGCTCGACAAGACAAAAGGGGCCTGGGCGGACGAACTCTACCACGTCCTCTGGGCATACCGAACAACGCAGAGGGTACCGACCGGCGAGATGCCCTTCGCCTTGGCCTTCGGCACCGAGGCAGTCATCCCGATCGAGCTCAAACTTCCGTCTGCTCGAATCGTGGGCTTCAACGAGCAACTCAACCCCCAGGACCTCAGAGCCAACCTCGACCTTCTAGAAGAAAAGAGGGAGGCAGCCCGCATCCGGATGGCCACCTACCAACGGAAGGTGGCTCGGTATTACAATTCCAGAGTCAAAAGCAAGGCATTCAGAATTGGGGACTTGGTGCTCCGACGAGCAGCCGTCTCTCAGCCCCAGAGTCAAGGGAAGCTCGTCCCAAATTGGGAAGGTCCGTACGAAGTGGTAGAGGTCATCCGACCTGGAACCTATCGCCTAAAGGAGCTCGGAGGACTAGCGCTCCCCCGACCTTGGAACTCAGAAAACCTGAGAATGTACTACCAGTAGTTTCCCTCAATAAAACCTTGTTGCTCGACACTATCGTTTCAGGGTCGCTGGGAAAAAAGCGAGCGAAAATGTCCCGCTAGGAACAGGAGGAGAACCTCGTCCTAGCACGAGCAAAGTCGAAGGCCCCGTTCGCGAAGGACGGGATGGGGGGAGAAGCTCGGACGACGGTCCGGATGTGCCCCCACAGCCGGCTAGGAACAGGAGGAGAACCTCGTCCTAGCACGAGCAAAGTCAAAGGCCCCGTTCGCGAAGGACGGGATGGGGGGAGAAGCTCGGACGACGGTCCGGATGTGCCCCCACAGCCGGCTAGGAACAGGAGGAGAACCTCGTCCTAGCACGAGCAAAGTCAAAGGCCCCGTTCGCGAAGGACGGGATGGGGGGAGAAGCTCGGACGACGGTCCGGATGTGCCCCCACAGCCGACTAGGAACAGGAGGAGAACCCCGTCCTAGCACGAGCAAAGTCGAAGGCCCCGTCCACAAAGGACGGGAATGGGGGGAGAAGCGAGGACGACGGATCCTCATGTGCCCCCACAGCCGGCTAGGAACAGGAGGAGAACCTCGTCCTAGCGTGAGCAAAGTCGAAGGCCCCGTCCACAAAGGACGGGATGGGGGGAGAAACGAGGATGACGGTCCTCATGTGCCCCCACAGCCCGCTAGGAACAGGAGGAGAACCTCGTCCTAGCGTGAGCAAAGTCGAAGGCCCCGTCCACCAAGGACGGGATGGGGGGAGAGGCGGGGACGATGGTCCTCATGTGCCCCCACAGCCCGTTGGGAACAGGAGGAGAACCTCGCCCTAACGAGAGCAAAGTCGAAGACCCCGTTAACGAAGGACGGGATGGGGGGAGAAGCTCGGACGACGGTCCGGATGTGCCCCCACAGCCCGTTAGGAACGAGAGGAGAACCTCGTCCTAACGTGAGCAAGGTCCAAGGCCGAGCCCCAGAGTCTACGGCAAGCTTCACTGCAGAAGATGAGGTCTCCTTCGGACCTCACCTTCAACTTCGGTGTCAGCGTCAGCGGGAGACGGGATCTCCCCCAAGCGATCATAACCTTGACTGCAAAAGAGGAGGTCTCCCCCGAATCGACTTCGGTTGATGAAGGCAACGTCAACTCCGACCCTGACCATGGGGGGCGACATTGACTCCGGCCTCAACATCGGCTTCACCAATTTTGGCTGAAAACGAGTCCCACTTCAACTCCAAACATCGACTAGAGACATGGTCTCCCCCGGGCCCCGGTTTCAACTTCGACGTCAATATTGGCTGGAGATGAGACCTCCCCCGAGCTTCAGCTGCAACAAATGCGGAGTCTGGAAGAAGACTTCGGCAGCCGCCTGTTTTGGTACTCCCTTCCTTCAATTTTTGAACTCGGGAGTAGGGGGGCAACTGTTGGGGATAAATCCCGCTCCTGCCGAAGCCCGGCCCGATGCTCGGCTCAATGCAACCAGTAGCCGTTGAAGAGCTTTAGTGCCAGGTGCCAGGCCGAGCCCCTACCACGGTCGAACTGCCTAGAGGCCGAACTCCCCTGCACCAAGGTCCGGGCCGAACTGCCTAGAGGCCGAACTTCCCTGCGCCAAGGTCCGGGCCGAACTACCTAGCTGCCGAACTCCCCAGCGCCAGGCTCTGGGCCGAACTCCCACCGCCAGCCGAACTTCCTGACGACCGAGTTCCTTGGACTCCAAGCGGCAAGACTTCTTCGGGAGACGGACTCCTCCCAGACGCCCGTTCGGCCATCCGAGCTCCTCCCGGGTTTTCCCTCCAGCTGAACTCTCCTACAAGTCCGAACCCATTCGGACCCCACGGCCGAACTCCTTCGGACCGACTTCAGGCGAGCCCAAGTGGCCGAACCCCTACAGATGGCCGATCCTTCAGCCAATCGAGCTCCTCCCGGGTTTCCCCTTCGGCCGAACTCTGTTACTAATCCGAACTCCTCTGGACGAACAGTCGCCTGCAGCAAGACCGAACGACGCCTTCCTCTCCGTACCGGACCCCATGCGGCCCACGACTCGTCGGTAGGGCTCCCACGATCCACCGGACGACGCCGTCCTCTCCGTACCGGACTCCATGCGGCCCACGACTCGCCGGTATGGCCCCCACGATCCACCGGACGACGCCGTCCTCTCCGTACCGGACTCCATGCGGCCCGCGACTCGCCGGTATGGCTCCCACGATCCACCGGACGACGCCTTCCTCTCCGTACCGGACTCCATGCGGCCTGCGACTCGCCGGTATGGCTCCCACGATCCACCGAACGACGCCGTCCTCTCCGTACCGGACTCCATGCGGCCCACGACTCGCCGGTATGGCTCCCACATGATCCACCGGACGACGCCTTCCTCTCCGTACCAAACTCCATGCTGCCCGACGACTCTTTGCCAGACGGCACAGCCGTCACCATCAACTAAGCTCCGCTATGAAAGGACCCCTCCCGACATACTAAGGCTAAGCTCTCTGAACTCTCGACTCTCTAAGCTCTCCTCCTCATCTCTAAGCTCCGGAACTCATCCCGAGCACTCCATTACTGTTGGCCGGAAACTAACTTGACCGTCGGAGGGTCTTGCCGGAGCCACCACCCCACCGGTTTCGGACGGGACTTCGTTTTGCAGGTCCCCGGCGGTGACCTCAGCGGCCTCGACTCCGACGACCTCCGGCGAGGACGGGTTTCTGCACCAACAGTTGGTATGAGGGCTCTCATTTTGCCTTAAAAAAAAGAAAGAAAGAAAATTCTTTACTTCATCCTATCGTGCATAGCTTTTACTTTTGTGAGAGATTGTTCAAGGGAGTCTTTGGTCTACGATCAGAGTTGGAATCAAAAATCAAAATGGATTGCAATGAGAATCAGAATGATTATAGCAGTCAGTATTTAGTTTGTGATCAGAATCGAAATTGAAATGTAGTTTTAAATTCTTAAGAGAGAGTCGGGATTAGATTTTAAAGAAATTGGATAACTTTCATTCCAATCAAAAATAGAAATCAAAATGAGATTCCTCCAACCAAATAAATGGAATGAGAATCACTCGTTCCCATTCTCGTTCCTGCCCCCGACTCCTCCCAACCAGACGCCCTAAAATTGATAAGTTATAGATTATCAATCATGATTTCAGCAATATCAACCTAACTAACAGACCTACTATGTCAATAATAAAACTCTACTTCTTACGTGGGGAAACGGTTTTGATTGCCAAGTGCAATACAGAAATTTGGATGATATCTAACGAGCCCTCTGTTACGGCGATCCCCCGTGCAAAGCGGGGAATGGAAGCCACACACGGGAGTCATGGGATTAGTTCATGCTCTGCATCATCTTTTCTTGCGGTCCTGCTTTGCTACGCTGCCGTTTCCGTTATGTGGAAAGATATTGTGGCCTCCAAGGCAATGTCTGAAGTCAGCGGTCAGCTGTCAATTACGTAAGGGTTGTTTCTTGATTTTTTATTAATCAATATATTTATATTTGCTGAAAATATTAAAGTCAACAAAATATGTGCTGCACTGCCGTGTTATCCTGCCTCCAATTGGCTATAAATATCACGAGCAGCTACAAGAAGGGAATCACGTCGTCTCATCTTTAGACCTGACTCTTGAGGGGTGTGGTAAGAGATGATGGCTCTCCATACACGCATACTGTTCATGCTTCTTTTGACAAGTATAGCCATCATGCCCGTTTTGGCCTCGAGGGAACTTGTTCAAAACGCTCAAGCTCAACAAAGTATCTCTCTCCACACAAAAGAATCATCAGCTTAATTTCATATAGATAGGGCATAAATGAGTGAGCATCATTGGCTCGTTCGCTTCTCTCGTATCATCATTTCTTCTGATCATCCATGAATGAATAAGCTGCATGTATTCTCCGTTGCATCAAAATTTTGTAAAGTATAAAATTGCCCCAAACAATTAATATGCTCATTCACAATATTTTATTATACGCTATGAAATTGCTGTCCATGAAATTTATCATGCAACAAAGGTAGCAACGGGGGAGTTGCTCCAGTGGTTCTCTTTCTTTCTTTTTGGGGCGGGGGTGGTGGGTGGTTCTAGAATGTTTAATCCCGAGAGACTTGGGATGTTCAAATATTATGGCGAGCCCGAATCAACCTTATATCGGGTTTATCTATGATGAGCAATCCAAACCCAATCCACTGATGTTAAGTAATAAGAAAATATTTTGTTAAATTATATATGTCCTATCATTCATATATTTTGGTATTATGATTCTTTTTTTTTTTTTTTAATAATTTCTTTTAGCCATGCAGTAGCTTATTATGTTGGGTAACTATGATGGCCAATTACAATTCTGGGCGTATGCCGCCATGTAGATATATGGAAGCAATTAAAACCTCGCGTACAAGATTTATTCTGTTAATTCCTTTATTAAACTATTACATATCTGTCAAGTTGATATTTGTCGAAATATTTACGTGGTAGATGATGAGGTGAGTTTTACTCTCTTTATTTTGGAGTTGTCAACCAACTGGTGCTGGTTTACCAAAAAAAAAAAAAAAAAAAAACCAACTGGTGCTGTCCTTCACCCATCCCCATAAATTAATTATATTTTTCATGGTTGTTGCAGAGGCAAAGGTGGCCGACGACGAGAGAATCCACGCAAATACAAATGTGGTGAAGAGGATGCTCGACTACTACAACGATCCGCCTACCTATCGCGTACCGCGCGAGTGCCCACCGTACTGTAACCCCTGAAAACCATAGGTACATCAAATTTTAAGCAATTGGAAATACCTTAATTTTTATCCCGAATCTGAGCAAGGCCGAGTTTTAGTGCAGCATATGGAATAGATGTTTTATTCTGGACCCTGATATCCATTTTGTCCCTGGCAACCTAGCAAAAATTTGTTTTGGATAAGATTTGCATTTGTAAAGCATTTTTGAAGCAATTGGAGGGCTTGTGGATTGGGCTCGGGTTGCATCTTTTGCATGAAAGAAAGATTGATCTTCTTTTGTGATGTTGACCACTAGATTATGCTCTACATAAATATTAAAGCATTCCAAACATTTCATTCATCCATCTGCATAGATTTTAAAGCGATCATTGTCCGATTTAATAGTGAATTCACACGAAGGATACAACCTCCATCCCAATAGATTACCTAATGCTAGGCACATCTAAATTTTGTATTTTACTTGATGTCTAGCTATCAAGTATTATATTGATGTCAAATTAGTATACTAACTTTTTTTTTTTTTGGTAAAAAACTTCTTGTTTTCTTACTTGACTTCATTCAAAAAAGACATGAGTACCATACTAGGGCAGCTGATACCGTTTATTCTACCTGTTTCAGTTAACCATTTGGCATGCAATGCCATCTGATTTAGTGCAGATCATTTCAGAATGGTATCGACCTAATTAATTAATTGGATTTTGCAGATGAAAAGCATGAGGGTCGTCTGGTTTCTTGGTGTGAACATCAAATCCTAAGACTTGCTTAGTTAGTCTTCTGCATAGGGATTGTCAAGGTTCTTCTTCCAAGTACCTAGGTTGATGCAAGTTTTTAAATTCGCTGGTTATCAAAATAATAAGTAAGATGCTTACAAGTAGTGCATTACGTCGATGTATTAGACATGCTGCCTGTGTTGTGAGTGTGATGTATTCGCTCTATTGATGGATCAATCTTCATGTATCCTACGAGTGCTAATTTATTGGTTTTCGTAGTGTATCTACTCTTGGTGTACTCTCTCGATCTATCATTTAACGGCTTTTTTTCTTTTTTTTTTGGTAAAAAAGTAGCAAGCTGTATTACATGAGCAACAGAGTCATATACAGCTGATATACATACATGACAAAATGGGGGCATCCTCTCATCAGAAAAGCTTCTTCAGCATTGGAATGCTGACAGCGAGACTTCATACATATGAGCTGGATAATGTAAGAAGAAGACCAAAAATCCCATGATGCCAAAATATGAGAGGAAACCCATGACCCAGCAATCCCATGGATATACATATAGGTAGACTAGGCTCCGATCGATCGGATCCTAGTCTATATTCGATCGGATCCTCGGTTGTTAGATTAACGCATATCTTTAAAAATAGGTGTCTGAAAAGATACGTCTTTAGAATTGAAAACATAGGTGCATGCCTGTGCTTGAAAAAAAAAAATGAAAGCATCTTCAGATGGTTTTTTTAGGCGCCTAAAGGCCTTGTTTTTTTTTTCAGCCTTGAAGGCACCTTCAGGCTGAAAAAAAAAAAGCTGAAACAAAAACTGAAGACGATTTCTTCTTTTTTTTGTCGATTGAGTTGATTACCATTGTGGGAAGAAGATAACTTACATCCAATGTGAAGGCAACGATGTCAACACTGAGTTAATCAAGATCAGGCGTCCTCCCATGGACTAAAAGAATATAACCAGCAACTGGTATAATAGCTTGACGGAACAAAACTTCCCCATAACCAGCAGAACACAATGTGGCCCATTAAAAAAAGCTGCCATAGCATAAGAGCAGAAGAACGGATTCCCCATGGTGAATGCTATAACCAATACATCGAAGAGGAGTCTGCAAGACGGGAATAGTAGGCAGCTGCATCCATATGACCTGTAATAATGCAGTAACCACTAGCTGAGAGGACAACAGTATGTAAAGAAGATACCCCCTGGCACTTAAATTAGCAAGGATGATATTGCAATAAACTGGTTCTGATCCACTGCAGCAAATGAACACTTCTTTGGACTCAAAACTAATAACTTGCATTTTATTGTCCATCTAATCTTTTTTATATGTATAATTCATAACTTGCATCCTGCTCACAAACATGTTAGTCAGTGAAAAAAATTCCCTCCTTGTTAAATATCTGAAATAATCTCTGTTGTCCAAAATTCTCCTGTGGAACCAAACTTTGTTTAATATTTATATCTGATTATCTTTATAGAAAACTAGAAATAAATCTCTAGCTATATTTTCAATTTAAAAGTAGCTATCCACTTGAGTTTTAAGTAAAAATAGCCATCCATTTGAAACATAAATTAAAAATAATTATACATTTTAGCTAAAATAACCATTATACCCTTATACCTTTATATCCTTTAAAATACTGTAGTATTATATTATTCTAGTATTGTATTTCTTTACAATAAGGTAGTATTACATTATATTAATATAGAATTACTTTATAATAATATAGTATTACTTTATTGTATTATATTAGTATAGTATTCTTTTATAATAATATAATATTAATTTATTATATTATATTAATATAGTATTTTTTATAATAAAATAGTATTACATTATCATAATATAGTATTTCTTTATTATAATATTATTTTACAACAATGTAGTATTGCTTTATAATAGTATAATTTTATAATAGTATAGTATTACTTTATAATAGTATAGTGTTGTTTTATAACTGCAAAGATAATTGGATCATTTTATCCATATTTGGATAGTTGTTTTTAAGTTATATTTCAATTGGATAGCTGCTTTTACTTGAAACTCAAGTGGGTAGCTATTTTTAAGTTTAAACTCAAGTGGATAGTTTTTTCTTATCTTTATGTCTATCAAGGAAAGTAATTATGCTTTTTCAGTATTAGGTTATCATGTTGATTTCTATATTCATAATCACATTTATTTTATTGGAAAATATAGATCCATTCCATTTATATGGACAATAATATTATATTATTTGCTTTGCATACCTATTTTACAAAGACATCTTATATTATAATTATATGCTTTCCATGATTAGCGGTCTTATCTCTATCTATCTATTGGCCCTCTCTTAAAAACATTGAGGATACCCTTTTGTTAAGAGACCATCATGATGCTATTCGAAGAATTCACCATGGCCTCCCGGCAAATCTTTTTGCTAGAGAGAGCAGATTAACATATTCTTAAACTCACCACCTCCTCTTTTGCGCAAGTTGCGTGCTCTCTCTCTCTCTCTCTCTCTCTCACACACACACACACACACATGCACACTCAGACACGCACACACACAATGCACTCGCCCGCACGTGCGCACGCAGTCATCTACGCACACTGCACGAAGGTTAAAATTTATCACCTGCTAACCCCTCGAAACCTTGAACTGCTTGCGATGGTGCTGGTTGTAGCAGACTGACTATCCGTTAGAATCATTTATAATTGAGAGCAGTGCAGGTCGCCTCCTCTTAGCACATTTCATTCCATCAAGACCAACGAGCTAACCCAGGATGTTCGGCGCCCTCTGAACTTATGTCTTGATAGATCCTCTAGTAACTGCTGTGCTACATGATTATATGTCATCAGATGTACTTCTCTTGTGACATAATGCTTTGTTCTCGAGAGTCCTTAGGAATCCTGAAGGTAGGCACTAGGTGGACAAACCATCACCCGTGTCATCCATCCAGTATTTTATAAAATCTATACTTACATTTAGTTAAATTAACATCATTAATAAAATTATTTATCTCATATCAAAAATTAAAATTATTCTAGAATATGAGCATATGTGTATATTTTTCTATTTTTTGTTGTCCTTAGACAATTGTTATGTCACTTAAGTTTTGTTGGTGCGGAATCTGGTAAATGCCGGATCGAGCTGGAGTCAAGAAAGATGAGGTCGCCGTCGAGGATTTGCAAAATAAAGTCTCATCCGAAGTCGATGATGGTAGTTCCGGCGGGACCCTCCAATGATCAAGTCAGCTCTTCTGGCCAACAAAAATGAAGCACTCAGGAAAGAGTTCGGTAGAGTTTCAGAAAGAAGAAATGAGCTTACAGAAAACGTATCTGGAGGGTTTCTTTTTATAGATGGAGCTTGGTTGATAGTGACGGCCATATTGTCTGGTAGCGGGCCACTCGAGGCCGCATGGGATTCGGTACGGAGAGGAAGGTGTTGTCAGACTGATAGTGGCAGCTATACCGTTTGGTCATGGGCCGTGTGAGACTTGTTACGGAGGAAGAAATGCTGCCAGGCTGATAGTGGCAGTCATATCGTTGAGATTTAACAGCCGTAGTTCGGAGGGAGCAGACGTTGGTTGGTGAAAAACTTCGGCGTACATCCATTTTAGAGGAGTTCGAACTCTTAAGGGGGATACGGTTGAAGAAGAAATCCGAAAAAAATTTGGCTCCTGAAGGAATTCGACTCCTGGGGAAGCCCAGCCGAAAGAGAAGTCTGGGAGGAGTCCGACTCTTGGAGACATCCAGAGGGAGGAGTCTGGCTCCTGGAGAAGTTCAGCTGAAGGAGAAGTCTGGAAGGAGTCCGACTTCTGGAGACGTCTAACGGGAGGAGTCCGACCGAAGGAGATGTCTGGGAGAAGTCCGGCTCTTGAAAAAGCCCAGCCGAAGGAGAAGTCTGGGAGGAGTCCAGCTCCAGGGGAAGCCCAGCTGAAGCGAAAGTCTGGGAGGAGTCCAGCTTCTGAAGAATTCTGGTCGAAGGAGATGTCTGAGAGGAGTCTGGCTCCTGAAAAGTTCGGCAGGAATTCAGCCATTGGGGGAGTTCAACTAGAGCTTGGCCGTTGAGGAGTTTGGCTGGCTGAAGGAGTTTGGCTTGGGCTCGACCGCTGAGGAGTTCGGTCGGCTGAAGGAGTTCGGCTAAGGTTTGACCGCTGAAGCTCTTCCGTGATTATCAATTGCATTGGACTAAGCATCAGGCTGGACTTCGATAGGAGTGGAGTTTATCCCCAACAGTAGTTTCCTCACTCTCGAGTTTGAAACTTGAAGGAAGGGAGTACAAAAAAGGTAATTGTCGAAGTCTTTTTTCGGGCTCTACACCCATTGATGTTGACACTTAGGGAAGATCTTATCTCCGATTGACGTTGCAGTCGAAGCTCAGAGGAGATCTTGTACTCAATAAAGATTGACGTCGAAGTTGAAGCTCGGAGAAGATCTTATCTTCAGCCGAGGTTGACGTCGAAGTTGAAGCTCGGAGAAGATCTCATCTCCAGCTAAGGTTGAAGGAGATCTCATCTCCTACTGACGTAGAAGCTTGGGAGAGTTCTTATCTCTAGCCGAGATTGAAGGAGATCTTATTTTCTATTGACGTAAAAGCTCGGAAGAGATCTTATCTCAAGCCGAGGTTGAAAGAGATCTTATCTCCTGTGTATGTAGAAGCTCGAGAGAGATCTTATCTCTAGCGGAGGTTGAAGGAGATCTTATCTTCTGTTGATATAGAAGCTTGGAAGAGATCTTATCTCTAGCCGAGGTTGAAGGAAATCTTATCTTTTGTTGACGTAGACTTTGAAGCTCGAGAGAGATCTTATCCTCAGCAGAGGTTGACGTCGAAGTTGAAGCTTGAGGGAGATCTTGTCTCCAACCGAGGTTGACGTCGAAGTTGAAGCTCGGGGGAGATCTCACCTCCAACTGAGGTTGAAGGAGATCTCATCTTCTACTGATGTAGAAGCTTGAAAAAGATCTTATCTCTAACCGAGGTTGAAGGAGATCTTATTTTTTATTCACATAAAAGCTCGGAAGAGATCTTATCTCAAACCAAGGTTAAAGGAGATCTTATCTCCTGTTCACGTAGAAGCTCGGAAGAGATCTTATCTCCTATTGATGTAGACTTTGAAACTCGGGAGAGCTTATCTCTAGCCGATGTTGAAGGAGATCTTATCTTCTATTGATGTAGAAGCTTGGAAGAGATCTTATCTCTAGCCGAGGTTGAAGGAGATCTTATCTCCTATTGACGTAGACTTTGAAGCTCGAGAGAGATCTTATCTCTAGCCGAGGTTGAAGAAGATCTTATCTCCTATTGATGAAGACTTTGAAGCTCGGAATAGATCTTATCTCTAACCGAGATTGAAAAAGATCTTATCTCCTATTGACGTAGACTTCGAAGCTTGGAAGAGATCTTTATCTCTAGCTAAGGTTGAAGGAGATCTTATCTCCTGTTAATGTAGAAGCTTGGAAGAGATCTTTATCTCTAGTCGAGGTTGAAGGAGATCTTATCTTCTGTTAACGTAGACTTTGAAGCTCGGAAGAGAGATCTTATCTCTAGCCGAGGTTGAATGAGATTTTATCTCTTATTGACGTAGAAGCTCGAGAAGAGATCTTATCTCTAGCTGAAGTTGAAGAAGATTTTATCTCCTGTTGACGTAGATTTTGAAGCTCGGAAGAGATCTTATCTCTAGCCGAGGTTGAAGGAGATCTTATCTCCTATTGACGTAGACTTCGAAGCTCGCTTATCTCTAGCCAAGGTTGAAGGAGATCTTATCTCTTGTTGATATAGAAGTTCGGGAGAGATCTTATCTCTAGTCGAGGTTGAAGGAGATCTTATCTTCTATTGATGTAGACTTCGAAGCTTGGAAGAGATCTTATCTCTAGCCGAGATTGAAGAAGATCTTATCTTCTGTTGATGTAGAAGCTCGGGAGAGATCTTATCTCTAGTCAAGATTTAAGGAGATCTTATCTCCTGTTGACATAGACTTTGAAGCTCGAAAGAAATCTTATCTCTAGTCGAGGTTGAAGAAGATCTTATATCCTGTTGACGTAGAAGCTTGGGAGAGATCTTATCTCTAGCCGAGGTTGAAGAAGATTTTATCTCCTGTTGATGTAGACTTTGAAGCTCGGAAGAGATCTTATCTCTAGCCGAGGTTGAAAGAGATCTTATTTTCTGTTGACGTAGACTTTGAAGGTCGGAAGAGATCTTATCTCTAGCCGAGGTTGAAGAAGATCTTATCTCCTATTGACGTAGACTTTGAAGCTCGGAAGAGATCTTATCTCTAACTAAGGTTGAAGGACTTCGACTTGCTCATGTTAGGATGAGGTTCTTCTCCTGTTCCTAACACGGTCACTATTAATTACTTTTTTTCTATCATCACATAGTTTTTGCACCAAGAAATAATAATATTGAAATAGAAAAATTTTATTGAAGAAAAATTACTAGCAGCACATTCCCAGATTCTCCATGTTTCAGGATCGTGCGAGCGTTGTTCCTTCGAGTTTCTTCAGGCGATAAGTTTCGGATCGGACGGCCTCCTCTATTTTATATTGACCTTCTCAATTTGGAGCAAGCTTCTCTTGGCTTTGAGGCTGAGAGATGATGGCTTGCCGAAGTACCAAGCCCCCCAAAGGTAGCGTTGATGATGCCGGAAGGTGGCCGACCTCCTTGTTGTTTTTCTGTCATGGGTGGTTCTAGCTATGACAGCACCCTTGGCCGATCTTCTCCTGCTTCAGACTGACGTCTAAGGAATTGACCCAGCTGGCCCCTCCTGATGAGCTTCTCGATTTCATCTCGGAGCTGAATGCATTCTTCAGTATCGTGGCTATGGTCACAATGGTAGAGGCAGTATTTGCTTTGATTATGCTTGTTTGGGGAAGATCGTAATTCTTCTGATCTTGGTAGCTAATTTTTAATTTCCATCAAAACTTAAGTTTTAGGAGCATTAAGAGCAGCGTAGTTGTGAAACCTTCCGGAGGGAGGACTTCTTCGTGCCCTTCTATCGGGGCTTCCTTGATGACGAGCTCGAGGAGTTCGGGCTCGCTTGCGCTTGGGGGAGTCCGTGAGCGCGATCGAACTTCACTCGATCCTCCATCGACGATGGGTTTATTAGACTTGTCCGTCCGCCGCTCTCCTACGACTTCTTCATCCTTCAATTTGAAGGCTTCTTCCACACGGGTATATCCTTCGGTCCGAGCTAGCAGATTATCAAAGTTCCTAAGGTACTTCATCTCCAGGAAGAACAGTAAATCATTCTTCTGAAGGCCATCCTTGAGTGCGGCCATGGCAACAGACTGGTTCAGATTTTGAACCTCCAAAGTAGCAGCATTAAATCAAATGACATAAGCCCTGATAGTTTTCTCTCTTGCTGCTTGACATTCATCAGAAAATTCGAACCTCGGCGTGGACGTCGGCTGCTGACGAAGTGAATCACAAATTGATGGCTCATCTGGTCAAAAGAGAAGATCGTACCTGGCTCTAACATCGAGTACCAGTTTCTTACCACTTTCTTTAAGGTAGATGGGAAAGCTCGATATAATATAGCATCTAATAAGCCATGGAGTAGCATTATGATCCAGAAGGTCTCTAGATGATTGACCGGATCAGAGGTTCCATCGTAACTTTTAAATTGAGGGAGCTTGAAGTTCGACGGAATAGGCCCTTGCATAATTCGAAAAGAGAAAGAAGGATCGGTGCAGACGTCATCATAGTTAGTCGGGGTGATATGGCTGAGTTTCTTAATCTGTCGGTCCATCTTCTACAGTTTGCGATCGAGGGCGTCATCTTGGTCGTAGATCTGGAGGGCTTCCGACTACAGATGAGGAAGGTCTCCTCTAGTGGAGAATCATGATCCGAATACGGATCCTCTACTCTCTATTTTTCCTTTTCAAGTATGATGGATATGCTAGCCCAACTACTCTTCCTTGGAATCAATTTTCGACATTCTGATGGTAGGTTTTCTAGTAGAGTTGCCACTGGAGCTGCTACATGGCCTGCACTATCTCGGTGAGGCCCTGAATCCGCTGCATCAGCAGATTAAACTACTCCGGATCTACCATAATTATCGGTGGAGGTGGAGGTTGAAGTGCCGACGATGGAGCAGGAATGGATGGATCTAATTTAGATCTAACGGTAGGATCGATAGATCTCGGGGTAGTCATATTCTTTTGAGACATTTCTCGGGATTAAAGGAGAGGATAGAGGTAAACCCTAGAGAACAAGGTCAGCGGGGTCGATTAAGCACTCCTTTAAGAACAAGGGTACCTCAAAGATAGAGGTCCTTCCTCTAGCGCCAATTCTGTTGGTACAGAATCTGATTGATGTCGGATCGAGCTGGAGTCGAGAAAGATGAGGTCATCATCGAAAACCTGCAAAATAAAGTTCTATCCAGAGTCGGTGGTGGTGGCTCCAGTGGGACCCTTCGATGATCAAGTCAGCTTTCCTGACCAACAAAAATGGAGTGCTCAAAAAAAAGTTCGACAGAGTTTCGGAAAGAAGAAGAGAGCTTAGAGAAAACATATCTGAAGGATCTTTTTTTATAAACGAAGCTTGGTTGATAGTGACGGCCATACCGTCTGGTAGTGGGCCACTTGGGACCGCGTAGGGTTCGGTATGGAGAGGAAGGTGTCGTCAGACTGATAGTGGCAGCTATACTGTTTGGTCGTGGATCGCGTAGGACTTGTTACGGATGGAGAGGTACTGCCAGGTTGATAGTGGCAGCCATACCGTTGAGATTTAATAGCCATAGTTCAAAGGGAGCAGGCGTTGGTTGGTGAAGAACTTTGGTATACATCCATTTCAGAGGAGTTCGGACTCCTAAGGGGGATACGACTGAAGAAGAAATCCAGAAGGAGTTTGGCTCCTAGAAGAATCCAACTCCTGGAGAAGCCTAGCTGAAGGAGAAGTCTGGGAGGAGTCCGACTCTTGGAGACATCCAGAGAGAGGAGTCCGACTCCTGAAGAAGTCCAATCGAAGGAGAAGTTTGGAAGGAGTCCGACTCCTAAAGATGTCCAGTAGGAGGAGTCGGTCTCCTAGAGAAGTTCGGTCGAAGAAAATGTCTGGGAGGAGTCCGGCTCCTGGGGAAGCCTAACGGAAGGAGTCCGGCTCCTGAGGAAGTCCAACCGAAGGAGAAGCCTGGGAGGAGTCCGGCTCCTGGAGAAGTCCGATCGAAGAAGATGTCTGGGAGGAGTTTGGCTCCTGAGGAAGTCCAGCGGAAGGAGTTCGGTTCATGGGGAAGTCCAACCGAAGGAGAAGTCTGGAAGGAGTTCGACTCCTGAAGATGTCCAGCGGAAGGAGTCCAGCTCCTAAAAAAGTTTAGCCGAAGGAGATGTCTTGGAGGAGTCTGGCTCCTGGAAAGTTCAGCAGGAATTCGATCGTTGGAGGAGTTCGACTGGAGCCCGACCGCTGAGGAGTTTGGCCGGGTGAAGGGGTTCGGCTGGGGCTTAGATGCTGAAGAGTTCGGCCGACTGAAGGAGTTCGGCAAAGATTTGGCTGCTGAAGTTCTTCTGTGATTATCAGTTGCATTGAACTAAGCATCAGACTGAACTTCGACGGGAGTGGGGTTTATCCCCAACAAGCTTATTTGAAACTTTTTTTTCTAGTATGGTATTCAGATTCTGTTTAAAAAAAAAATCTTGTTATAGATTAATATTTAATAAAAATAAATCATGAAAGGATGAGTATTTATTTTTTAAATTATTGAATATAAGTGCAATTTAATTTAAAGATTTTTCTTTAACATACTCTAATCCATGGTTCCAAAATCCAATAACATGGCAGAGTTTTAGTTATTACTTGGACCAGGTCCAGTGGACCATGCCAAATCCCATGGTGGATAATACGTCACATTAACCCTCATATTTTGTTCAAAAAAAACATTACCCCATGTATTTCACCAATTTTCGATAGCACGTTATCTATCATGCATGTACCTCGGTCCAGTTGGACGTGGTCTCTGCAATAATTTCTCATATAAAAGCTCCGCTATGTGAAGTAGGAATGATAATTTTATCCGAGCTACTGGAAATTCAATCCAATCCGATCTGAATAGGGTGGATTTTATCTGACCTAATTGAAATATGGGATGGGTATAGGTTATTAAAAAAATTCGAAGCGGATTCGGATCGGATATGGATAATAGTATGTTCTGATCTAAATTCGATTCAATATAATTTTAATATATATTTTTTATTTAAAATTATGATAATTTTATATTATTTATATGCATCTGATTTGATCTGATTCGATTAATTTTTTTTATATATCTGATTCAATTAATTTTTTTTATATATTTAATTCAATCTGATTCATATTTTTATTAAATTTAATCTAATTTAATTTAAAATAAATATAAATATAAAATTTTTATTTATGAAATGGATATAAATATTGATCGATTCAATTGATCCGATTTATTGACATTTGAAGAAGTATGATTGACAGTCCACAGCGCCCATGCTATCAAAAATCCGCGCATCCTCGGAGTGAGTTTATTGCAAATCCCGAGGCATATGCACGGTAGGTAGCGCATCATTGGGAATTGGTGAAATACAACGGGTAACGTGGCATGTTATCCACCATGGGATTTGGCGCGGTCCAATTCCACTCGGCACATGCAATACTTAGACGTTTAGAGGAGAGCGTATCGTGCTATGCCAGCTGGCCTGACACGCAATCCTAGAGAGGGCCCACAGGCATCCGCATTCTCTGAATGGGAGACCGTGCCATTGCCTCGAACCGGAGCGATGGAGGTGAGAAAGTGGGGGACACTCCCTTACGGAGCTAGGGTTGCGATCCTGGTGCTCCATCTCTGCGCCACTCTCTCTCTCTCTTCGCCTAGTTAGCATTTCGAAGAAATGCCAGAGGAACTCTGGTTTCTTTTCTTTTTCCGCATTCATTGTTGAAAATATTGGATTCTTGGGTTTTTACCGACTCTTGGAGGACTTTGATTATTGATTTTCTTTTTGTGTTCGTTGTACCGTACTCTTGCTATAACGGGTGCAGTGTCGATATCCTTAAACTTGAGTAGATGGTAAAGAAAGTAGATCATGTGCTCTGATAATGCTTTAGATCACGTTACCTATGTTGCTAGGTGTCAGTACTGATGGGTTGCCACCATATGTTGCTAGGTATCACTGGTGGATTTTGCGAGCAATTAGAATGATTTGGATGATCGATCATACTAGTTATCTAAATCAAAAAAGTTCTGATCCATCGAAAAGTGTTTCGATAATATCGATGATAGAGATCACGACTTATCCCATTACCATATGGAACTGAATTTAACTAGATCACACAAATAAGGGTTTGGATCTGGATATCATCAATTGGACTAACCCAGTTCAATTGATTTGAATAAGATTCAATTAGGTTCAAGAAAATCGTACTAGCATATGATTGAGCCTAATGTTCTTCTTTAACAATCATTAAAATTTATCTCGACTGAGCCAAATATATTTGGGCTCACTTAGAAACCTTTACTTGATTTGACTGAAGCTTGTCCAGGTCAGAAAAGGATTGTCTTAATTTATGAGATAAATTTGAGACAACATCTGCCATTTTTCATCATCTGCTAAATCTTGTCTTTGGACTTTAGTCAAATGTTGATCTTTGATATTTAGACATCTGTCCATATGTCATGCACCCATAGGAGAGAACCTTGGACCTTGTCCTCCTGCTAAAAAATAGATAGGCAAGGAGCGCACGCCTAGGGAGGCATGCGCACCATGAGGATAATGCATAGAGTCCCATATAGATGGAACTCCAGGTTGCTTCATGAATTTAAATGCTGTGGTGCCAAGGAGTCCTGCTTGACCAGTCTTGGCACCATCTAAGGAGATTTTTGAGGGACTCTAATCTAATTGGATCAGATAATGTCATTCCATCAATCAGATTTAGATTTGATTGCATAAAAGACCGTGATTGGTCGGGATGATGTGGCACTGCATGGCACAATAGGATTTATATAAATTCTATCTGCACCTAGAATAGAGAGCTTCTGCTTTAGCCCATGCCATATAGCCCCTCTCCCTCCCTCTCCATGCCATCCTCAGGTTCTCTCTCTCCTTTCCACACCCAAGGGATTTTGGGCATGAGTTAGGTGCAATCCAAGCAAGTGAAAGACGATAGGAAAGGAAGAAGGCAATACTGCTGCAAGAGACAACAATTGATCTTCAAAAGAGTTTTTGAAAATCTTCAAGATCAGATCTAGATCTGATTTTTGAAGGATAGATTGAGAAGGAGAAGATCTCCAGATTTTGTCTGAGTGGATACCGTTAGAGGCCAGACGCTTGCGTGGCTACATTCAGAACCTCAAGCAAACATCGGAATCATCATAGGATAATTGGATTATTCAAAATAAAGATATAATTAAATTAGATTTAATTTAATTTTTATTTTATTTTATTTTATCAAATCAATAAGATCATATTTGAAGAATCTTAGGTCTGATTAGGGTCTTAGAGAAAAATTTTGAAATATTTTTCTTGATCTAATCAGATCTGAACGAACCTACATCAAAAAAATAAGAATTTTTCCTTCAACTGGTATGAGAGTCAGATTTTAAAATTTATTAGATCTAATTTTAATTTATTTTTGATCTAATAATTAGATGATTTTAGATGTCACATGAAATATGATTAGATCTAAAATCAAAAAAATTAAAAATTAAATAATCTAGATCTAAGATATATGAGATCCATGACTAGACTAAGAATAGAATTATTCTATGTATAGTTTAGCATGATCATAATTTTAATTTAATTAATTATAATTTTTAGATCTATTTATTTATTATTTTTTAATATTATAAATATTATAATTAGATCTAAAAAGTAAAAAATAAATTTATTTAATTTTTTATATGAGATATGATAGATGCATGTTTAGACTAATTATAGAATAGTTTTACAAAATTATCTAGAATAAATTTAATTTGATATGATCAAATTTAAATCTTATTTTTTAGATATTTATGAGATAATTTTGATCTAAAAATATGCATAATATGATACATGAGATGTATGCAAAACATATTTTTAGTTAGATTAATTTTTATATATATGATATATGATGTAGATCTAATTAGTTTTATAGATTTATTATATTTTTGATTAAGATATTTTTCTTGGCCATCCGATCATAAGAATAAAGTAGGATTTAAAGACCCTCTCCTCCCATTTGATGAAGAGTTTTATGGTGTGTAGTAATGCTGCGCGTTCATCCTTAATCAGAAATTAAAAACTTATTTTCTGTAAAATTTTAGATCCTGAAATCTTAAAATTTTATTTACATATTTTATTTACGAATCCTAAACTTAATTAAGAATTAAGATTATGAAATATATTAGATCTAAAATTAAAAATTTTTAGATCTAAGACATATTTATAAAATTGGATTCGAACTTGGGTAGCTCAATTAGGTCTAGCGATTGATCAAATTGAATCAAGAGTTGGTTAGATGGAATCAAGAGTACTTAAATTAACTAGCCCAATAGGATTAAGTCTGGATCAAGATCGAGTTACATGAGTGACCGATCAAGTTAAGACCTAATTAGACTCAGTGGCTAAAGTCTGGATTATAGGCTAACTCGATTGGTTCTGGCTCAATAATTTGGTATCTAAGATAAGTTTGACAGATACGATCAACTAATTTTTAATTGGGAGCTACTCGACTCGAATGCATTCTTGTCGAGTTAATGACA
Source organism: Cocos nucifera (assembly GCA_006176705.1). Classification (NCBI taxonomy): domain Eukaryota; kingdom Viridiplantae; phylum Streptophyta; class Magnoliopsida; order Arecales; family Arecaceae; genus Cocos; species Cocos nucifera. The sequence goes on along the minus strand of QRFJ01000034.1, from coordinate 3,408,531 downwards.
TATCCCTTCCACCGATCTCACTTACCTGACCATATTTGTTGGCTCAGTCCTGATCTAAGGTGGCTAATAATCTGAGCTAACCTATGTCACTAGGTTAGTCGTAATGGTTTAGCTATGTCAAATCAAGTTTAAAGAGATCTAAATCAAATCTTTCTAAGAAAAGATTAAGTCTAAGATCTTTCATCATTGTAGATATGCGGGCTCTTTCCGAAGTTGATTGTTCTCGGTTGGTCATAGTGGTTCAGTTGTATCGAGAAGGCACAACTATGTCTATTAGACATTGGATGCTACGGGCTGGAGGATGGATTGGGCTCAATATTTTGAATACAGTGAGAGACCCAATTAGGAATCCAATCTGTGTAAATGGTGAGTCTGACTTCACTGATGAGTGGATCAATATTCTGGGCATGGTGAGATTCATGAATTAGAGACCAAGCTTGGGTGCACCATGATTAAAAAATTATTGGACAAGAGTTGTTCACTCATTGGCTAATCCATCACCAATAACTGTTAGGTGAGGTGATGAATCAGTTGGTAGGACTGCACCATCCACTAGAAATCAGTAATCGTAAAAATTTTTGTATCTCTATGGAGGAAGTATAGAGATATAAAAAAATAGTGAGAGCTAATCTATTTAAAAATTAAATTTCTAAATAAATTGATCAAGTCTTAATTACAAAATCTAACTAAAAATTTTAACTCTTTATAGGAAAAAGAAAAATGTCTGCGTTCAATCCACTAGCCTATATCTTGGATACCTATAGATAAATCGAATCCAATTACAAGGATTGACCTCGAAACTTTAAAATCATTTTGGGTTTCGAGAAGTTGACTCATGTATTGGATCAGGATCCTCCCATCTTATCAGCTCGTCCGTCCACTGAACAGAGAGCATCTTTTGATAAATGGATGGATGAAGATAAAAAGATTAGATTCTACATGTTGGGCTCGATGTCTGACGAGCTTCTGTGCCAACATGAAGATATCAAGACTGTCCATCAAATGTTAGCTCACCTGCAAGAGTTGTTTGATGAACAGAGTCGCGCAGCCAAATATCAGATCACTAAATAATTATTTAAAGCTAAAATGCGTGATGGACAGTCAGTGCAAGATCATTGTTTGATGATGATCAAGGATTTGGAAGAGCTTAAGAAGCTTAGAGTAAAGTTAGACCAAGATCTACAGAATGATATAATTCTGCAATCCTTGACTGATGCATATGGTCAGTTCATCATGAACTACCATATGCATAAACTTCAGAATACTCTAACCGAGCTTATGAATATGCTGGTTACTACTGAGATTTCTATGAAAGATTCTAAAGGCTCAGTACTTGCTATGGAATGGATTTCTTTCAAGAGAAAGTCTTTTGGAAAGAAGAAGTCTGTGAAAAGGCAGAAGATGGAAGATGAAAAAAAAAAGAAGGCAGAGCTGAAGAAGAAGACCGCTGACAAAGAAAAATATTTTCATTGTAATACTGATGGCCACTGAAAGTGGAACTGCCTTACATATCTGGCCACCCTGAAGAATAAGAAGGAGACATGTCCTTCTGGAGGTATGCTCATTATTGAATCTAATCTTACGATTTTTTCTGCATCCAGTTGGGTGCTTGATTTTGATTCTAGTGCTCATTTGTGCACTTTCATGCAGGATCTTAAGGATAGTAGGAGGCTGAGGGATGGTGAAATGATCCTACGCATCGAAAATGGAGCAAGGATTGTTGCTGTGGCCATGGAAATCTACCCTCTTCGACTATCATCTGGATTAGATTTAGTAATTAGGGATTGTTATTATGTGCTTGCTGCAAGCAAGAATTTGATTTTTGTTTCATATTTAGTATAAGAAGGCTATGTAATTAGTTTTCTTAAGGATCATTGTAATATTCTTTATGAAAGAAATAAAATTGTAAGTAATTTTCTCATTAACGGTCTCTATCAGTTATATATTGATGTATCTATCTTTAACATTGAGCAAAATGTGAATGCCATAAGATCAAAATGACCCAGAGATAGTCCAAATGATAGGTATCTATGGCACCAAAGGCTAGGTCATATAGTAGAAGATAGGATTAACAAATTAAAAAAAATTGGACTATTGAGTTCATTAACTTTCGAATCATATCCAATTTGTGAATCATGTTTTCATGGCAAAATGACTAAGCTCCCTTTTGTAGGATATGAGGAAAGAGCCACGAAACTACTTATCCTAGTACATACTGATGTATGCGGTCCATTTGATGTGTCGGTCAGAGACAACTTTGATTACTTCATAACCTTTATCGATGATTTATCTTGGTATGGGTACGTGTATCTTATGAGACACAAGTCTGAAGCCTTTGAAAAGTTCAAAAAATTCAGATATGAAGTCGAAAAGTAAACTGAAAAATTCATTAAGATTCTTCGATCAAATCGAGGAGGTGAATACCTTAGTCGAGAATTCTTGGACTATCTCAAGTAAAATAATATAGTCTCTCAATGGACTCCACTTGAAACATCTCAACTCAACGAGATTTCAGAATGAAGGAATCAGACTCTATTAGATATAGTCTGATCCATGATGAGCTTTACAGACCTTCCTGATTTTTTTTGGGGACATAGTCTATTAATTGCTATATATTTATTGAATAGAATTTTCTCTAAAATTGTTTCTACCACACCATATGAGATATGGCATGGTAAGAAATCAAGTCTGAGTCATCTCAGAATTTGAGATTGTCCGGCTCATGTCAAAAGATAACAAGCGGATAAGTTAGACCATAGATCCTTTAGAGCTCGATTTATAGAATATCTTAATGAGTCATTAGGATATTATTTTTATATTTTAGAAGACCACAATATGATTGTAAGTCGGCATACCATCTTTCTTGAAAGATAGTTTATTCAAGATAGCGGCATTGAAAAGTAGATGAAGCTTGAGGAGAAAGTCCCACAAGAGCAACGAGCTAAGGATCCTATGGAACCAAATCAGGTTGATCCAATACAACCACTACCTCCTCCACCTTGTAGATCGAAAAGAATTTTTCGTCCTTCTGAGAGATACTTAGGTACTATTTTAGAGGAAGTAGAGAAAATATTTCTCGTAGGTAATGGGATTCATAGTGATCCCAAAATCTATGATGAGGCGATATCAGATATCATCTCCGAGAAGTGATTAGAGGCAATGAAGTTAGAAATTGACTCGATGCACTCAAACCAAGTCTGGACCTTGGTAGATCCACCAGAAGGTATAGTACCTATTGGGTGTAAATGGATTTATAAGAGAAAGATTGGTGCAGATGAAAATGTGGAGACATTCAAAACTAGATTAGTGGCAAAAGGATATAGTCAGCGTGAAGACATTGACTATTAAGATATCTTTTCGTTAGTAGCTATGCTAAAATCTATCCGCACATTGCTTGCGTTGCAGCTTATTTTGATTATGAAATATGATAAATGGACGTGAAAATGGCGTTCTTAAATGGATATCTTGAGGAAGATATCTATATGGAACAACCACTAGGTTTCACATCCAGTGATGTTGATCACAAAGTATGCAAGCTGTAAAGGTCCATATATGGACTCAAGCAAGCATCTCGGAGCTGGAATACTCGTTTTAATGATGTGATCAAATTTTTTGATTTCATCAAGAACGAGGAGAAATCATGTATTTTTAAAAAGATCAGTGGAAGCGCTATTGTCTTTCTCGTACTGTATGTGGATGATATCCTTCTTATTGGAAATGATATTCTCATATTGACCATAGTTAAAATGTGGTTATCTAAAGAATTCTCTATGAAAGACCTAGAAGAAGCATCCTTCATTCTAGGAATTAAGGTCTATAGAGATAGACCAAATAGAATGCTAGGTCTTTCACAAAAGATGTACATAAAGGAAGTATTAAAGAGGTTTAGCATGAAAAACTCCAAGAGGGGATTGGTACTCTTTAGATATGACATTTATCTCTCTAAAAAAATGTGTCCCAACACACCTAAGGAGATTGAATGTATGAGTAAGATCCCTTATGCTTCAGCAATAGGGAGCCTCATGTATGCTATGTTATGTACACGATTTGATATAGCCCATGCTATGAGTGTCATGAGCAGATATCAGTCAAATCCAGGTGAAGAATACTTAACTTCTGTGAAATGTATCCTTAAGTACTTGAGAAGAACTAAGGATATGTTGTTGATTTTTGGTAATGAAGAACTCTAAGTTCAGGGGTATACAGATTCGGATTTTATGTTCGACATAGATGATCGAAAGTCAATATTTGAGAGTCTGTTTGTGTATAATGATGGTGCTGTTAGTTGAAAGAGTTTTAAACAGACAGTGATAGCATATTCCATCATAGAAGTAGAGTACATCGCTGCGTCAGAAGTTGCAAAAGAGGCATTCTGGTATAAGAAGTTTGCCACAGAGATCGGAGTGATGCTATCGAATGCCATTCCTCTGTACTATGACAATAATGGCGCCATAACCCTAGCTAAGGAGTCGAGGTCTCACCAAAAATTCAAGCACATCGAGCGATGATATCACCTCATTCGCGATTACCTCGAGAAAGATTACGTTGAGGTCGAGAGAGTCGACTCCACAGATAATGTGACAGATCCACTCACAAAGTCGTTGGACCAATAGAAGATTGAAGCCCATCTTGAGATGATGGGACTTAGATTTGTAGCCAATTAACTTTAGATCAAGTGGAAGTTTGTTAGATATGTGTACCCTAGAAGCCAGATTGGTTGACATATGTAATACACTTCTAAGGATAAAATTATAATTTTGACTATAGATAATAAAATGAGTTATTTTCTATCACAGTGTGTATTTGAAAGTATCTGTGATACATTCCTTGAGTTAATCATAATGATAATTCATATTTTCAAGAGTTGAAAATTTAAGACATGAATTTTTATTATTAACTCATAAAATGCTTCCGATCGTAGGATCATCATGGGAATGGTGATTGATCCAAAAGATTAGTGTACGATCGCTTTTTTATGATAGATGAGTTTTGAGTCTACGGTGTAGAGACACCGGAGCGAGAGTACAAGTACTCGTTAGAGAACGAGAGCACTAAGCATGATCACCTCGAGTAGTCATGAGGAAGTCTACCTTCTCATCAATGACTGGCTCGAAGCTATAGTGGTGTGTCTGGTTCTTTGACCTGAGGTGCATCGGTAGTTCACCTTGAGGATGTTATAGTTTGACTATACCATAACTCGGTCTCTTCGTCATTTGAAATCCTGAGGTGTATGTTGGCTATAGCATGTTTATTATAGGAATTGGATTGTACCGATAGAAAATCTATCTACCTCAGTAGATGAGGAGCAATTCTATGATGATCATGAGAATCAAGTCCATAAGCCCATAGCCATGGCAGAGTAAAATAATAGAAAGAGTTTCTATTAGGGTTTTCACATTGAACTTAAATCGAATGATTAATTTATATGACAAAAGTTAGGATTTGACAAGATCACTTTAACCCTAATCCAGTCGGAACTTTAGATAGAGAAACTTAATCACATAGGTAACTGCACTAAGAGGTTCATTTTCAGTACTGATGGATTGCCACCATATGCTGCTAGATGTCACTGGTGGATTTTATGAGCAATTAGAATGATTTGGATGATCGATCATACTAGTTGTCTGAATCAAAAAAATTCTAATCCATCGGAAGGTATTTCGATAATATCGATGATGAAGATCATGACTTATTCCATTATCATATAGAACTGAACCTAACTAGATCATACAAATAAGGATTTGGATCTGGATATCATTAATTAGACTAACCTAGTTCAATTGATTTGAATAAGATTCAATTAGATTCAAGAAAATCGTGCTAGCACACAATTGAGCCTAATGTTTTCCTTTAACAATCATTAAAACTTATCTCGACTGAGCCAAATGTGTTTGGACTCACTCAGAAATCTTTACTTGGTCTGACTAGATCATGTCCAGGACAAAAAAGGATTGTCTTAATTTATGAGATAAATTTGAGACAATACCTGCCATTTTTCGTCATCTGCTAAATCTTGTCTTTAGATTTTGGTCAAATATTGACCTTTGATACTTAGACATTTGCCCATGTGTCATGCACCCATAGGAGAGAATCTTGGACCTTGTCCCCCTGCTAAAAAGCAGACAGACAAGGGCCGCACGCCTAGGGAGACATGCACCCCATGAGGATAATGCATGGAGTTCCATACAGATGGGACTCCAGGTTGCTTCATAAATTTAAATGCTGTGGCGCCAAGGAATCCTGCTTGACCAATCTTGGCGCCACCTAAGGAGGTTTTTGAGGAATAATATATTTTTGATTATTTATATATAAGACTAAAAAAATTGAATAATATATTTTTGATCATTCTTTTGGATATGGTCTTAAATTGTTAGAAATAATATCAAAGTCGATGACCTGATCCATGGTTAGAAAACATTATGGCATAGGTTTATTTGGATCGACCACGTGATGATCATGATGTTTGATTAAATTTGTGATATCGGTGATTAGATATTAGATTCCTAGCTTGGTGTACATGTCCAAATTTAAATAGGAGAGTATGTAAGAATTCATGTGAGTATATATTTATTCTATATTGACTATATAGTGGATAGATCTTGGATATTTATACATGATCAAAAATTTTGAATAATACATTGATCAAAATTTTAATTTATCCTAGTCAAGATAGAATATTAAAGAAATTTCAATATTTTAAAAATATCAATCAACATAGAAAAAACAACCCATGGTCTCTTTTTCTTCTTGCAGTCTAACAAGATTATAGATGGGCTTTAGATAAAGATTAGATAGGCTTTGGGGAAATATGGATTAGGAAGACTGGTACTCACTGAAAATATGGTCCAATCCCATTGGATTTCCTTAATAGGCCATGAGCGATTCTCCCCCCGCCAAGAGCAGTAAATGATGATGGAGGACAGAGAAGTCAATTAACCGTGGATGGGGGGATATAGAAGTCAGTCGATGGCAGGACAGAAGCCGGTCAAACGTGGACGGCGGGATATGGATAAGTGGACGGGAGAAGAAGGGACCCGTGCTGATGTTAGGTTCCAGTTCTGCTCCAACGCTCGTCTGTTATAAAAGCCACAGCTTGGTAGAAGGATCGTTGCATTTCAGGAGAACCAGGAAGTGAGGATAAAGAAGGAGAATGCTTCCAAAGACATTCCTCCTGCTCTATCTTCTCCTCCTTTCCGCTTCATTCATTCCATTGGGGATGGCTGCTAGGGAGCTTCGAGGTGAGCCTGATTTATACTTCTTCTCAAAAAGCAAGTTTAATCTGTCATGTTCTTTTTTCCTCTTTTATACTCGACCTCCTCACTGTACCAAGACGTGGGTCATATCTGTTAAAAAAAAAAAAAAAAAGCATTTAGCTAAGGTAAGTTGCACACAATTTTTTTTTTCTGAAAAAGATTGCTGAAACATCTTTTATGTTTGTTTTATATGTTCTATCTCATGATCAAAATCCATCTCATTTCTTAGCTCAACTGGTTGGCATCCATCTCCATCGACTAGAAAGAGATGCAAGGCTCAAACATAGCCAGTGGTGTTACCATCATTTTTTTTTAAAAGGAAACATAGTGGATTAAAGTATATTCAATGTCAGCCATATTTGTCAAGTTCGCATGCACCAGGTGCAATTGGACTGTGCCAAATCTGAGGGTGGATAACACGCCACGTTACCCCTTGTATTGCACCAATTCCCGAATGTGTGCCATCCACCGTGAATATGCTCCGGGATTTGCCTTGATTCACTTGGATCTGGTGTTTGTAATGATTTCCCGCTACATTTCCTACCCCCTAGATGTTCGCACTCTTGCCAGAATCAACCAAGCTTATTAAAGTAATGACGGTGTTCGTTTGTTTTAGTGTGCTTCCCTTGCAGTAAATAATAAAAATCTTTTCCGATGAAAGTTAACATTCCAAACATAATTGTATCTTGCTTGTTAGTTAAATCCATGCATGGATATGACTTCTTAAATAAAAAAATTGGTGCAGGTGGAGGATTAGGCTACCCCAGGCCTATGCCTAACACAGCCCCATACAACCGTTCAAATTGCAAACGCAAGTACTACCAGTGTCGTGGTTCACCACCGGTCCCATAGCTGCAGAATAAAACCGTAGGTGTACTACTACTAATGGCTGCAGCGGCTCCTCCATCCCCGCATATATTGCACGTATAAACTAAATAAGCGGCCGCATCATGATGTCATGTTTGGTTTGTTGTACGTACACCGTATGGTAATTGGGAATTTTAAAGATGTTATGTCGTCCTGCTGCTCCTGTATTGAGTTATGGTCTCTCTCTTGTGGACTTCCTTTTTTACTATTTTCCGCAATCCATTTATGTTCGGATGGGAATTTTGACAACCTCTACTAAATACATTAATTATTAAATGGCACAAGTTCTTTCTTAAATTTGATACTCTTCCCCCTCCCGTCAACTGGGGTCCGCCATATTACTTCAAGGCCAACCATATTTTGAAGCTTCTGCTACCTCCTTTTAAGTTGTATCAGCCTGAGTTTTCATATTACATCCCACCGTAGTTCTTTGTAAATCTATTTCTTCTTCTCTGCTAAGTAATTCTTTTCTCTAAATCAATAAATTCAGATTTAGTTAGACCACCTCTTTCATTATATAAAAAAAAAGAAAGAAAGCAGCATTAGTTAAGGTCGTATGATTCGCGACGTGTCACAGCAAATCAAATCAAAGGAAACGAACAATATATCGGATGCTAACATGCAAAAGAAGCAATTGGTTATAAAGCAGCAATCCTACAAGTAAGGAGCTCTTCAATTGTTGCGAGGAACCGGTCGATCCTTTGCAACTCCAACCAATTGAGGTGCTATTTGGTCTAAGATCAAACGAGTCTATTCTTCCTTGCCAAGTCCCTAATCTCGTTTCCTTGCTCCCAACTCGGTCCTGTTATCATGGTCTCCAATCTCAAAGCTTGTAAACCCTGCTAACTTATGTAAACTTAAGATCTATGGTGCTAAATTTGTAACTTCTGCCATGTTTCGATTTCAATAAATCTCTTTGGTGGCTTCGGCCTCCAGTGTCACTAGCGCGTGCACCAGAAGAAGGATCCTGCATTAGATTCAAAGGATGCATGAATAAAAATGAATAACAATTGCATGTCTACTAATACCCTACAATGCCAGACGAAAGGATGAACTGAAAAAAAATCCAATATGCCCAATTAAAATAAAGGCACCATATAGAAAATACAAGCATAGCCACTGCAATCTGAAGCATTAATCAGGATTGGACCTGGTAAATTTTTGATGTTAGGTCGGACCTGATATCAAACAACAAGCCAAACACTAAAACCTATGACTCCCATTCCACGCTAGTATTTTACAAAATAAAAGCCCATCAGTTCGTCTGCAGTGTCCACCTTAGCATCCATTGGTGCTTAATGATCCATCTCTAGCTGCTTGACTCCCTGCTTTGGAAGTCTCTTTTTCCTGTAACCTCCATCCCTATGCAAATAGCCCATCCTGCAAATATCCGCAAAATTGCCAGTCACTCTGTTCTGGATATCAATAAATTTTGGGTAAGTATTTCACGTCCTCCATTCCTCCTTGAAAAGCAAGTTCATTTATGGGTCGATGAAGCGATCGATACATTTAATTTGGAAGCGAACAAAGAGATCATGTGGAAGACGAGCGTCATTTTTTAAACCATGAATTCCATGGTGCCTGCTTCAATGAGAAGACTCTGAGAAAAATTAGTTGACTCTGATGGAGGATTCGTTCAAGTTCATGATTCAGAAATTTGTGCATTTCACAGCTTTTGTTCCATTTCATTTCACAGCTAAGTCCACTATGCCTCATATTGTAGATTGGTTGGTTGTCCTGCAAATTAATGAGACTTTTCCATTTCTAATTAAGTGTGTTGATGCACTTCTAAATCATTCTCTAACAAACATTAAAATGGAGTTATCATCTTACTAGTCTCTTAGTTGTCACGCTCTACTCCCGTGATCTGGCTACGGTCCATGTAACGAGCATCAGATAAAATTTTCTGATGAGTTCAGTTTTTTTTTTTTTTTTTTCTTTTTGATTGAAGTGGGAGGTTATACCACCCTTCTATTAAATAAGATAATATAATTACATAATAGCAAATGGATCGAGCTGAGGAAGTTCCATTCCATCCCGACTAGAGAGCATATAGGCCGTAATTACAGGTTTTCAGGTTTTAGCTCCTCTCTCAACAGGTTTTCAGAACAAAATTTCAGGTTACAGGCACTCAGCATTCAGAATATAGGTTATAGACTCTGTGTTTTATAATTTCAGGCTTTCAGAACATGTAGTTTCAGGCTGGAACCAATTCAAATTTGCAGGATCTTGTGTCCTAAGAGGACCATTAATGTGGCATAATTAATGTTGCCCAATTCAAGAATGATTTCAGGTTAATAGCTGCTCCTCATAGACTTCCATGATGAGAGTAAAAATAAAGGTTCTAGAGTGTGGATCGTCTTCTCCAGCAGCCACAGCTTTATTGTGTCTACAGCTTCGAACCAATCTCTTAGCATATCACCATGATATTTTCAATGGTCTTGTTGAATGAATTAGCTTCAAAATGAAAAATCCTATTGTTTCGCTCAGCACTAATGAGTTCGGTATGTTACCTTCAATATCAGGAACACATGCTTCATTTACACAATGCAGATGAAATTAGTATTTCTACAAACCTTACATCAATGTAATAGTGCAGTTTGTATTTCTATTCTTATAATCAAAACCATTGGGTGCATGGTTTTAAAGCTGACTTCAATTTTGTCATATTTTCCTAAACCATCACTTTTCTTCAAGTCCGCAGCATAATTTTGGCTCCTCTCTTGCTTGGTAGAGGATATTTGATTATTATTATTATTATTGTGGTTTTATGATGCACACGCACTGTAACTGCAAGCCAAATAGTAGTTTTATGGGAAGGAATGAACATGAGAGATACACATGGCATACAATGGAGTTTATCATCCAATTACTTAAAACGGACGAAGTGTTTACGATTGGTTTTATTGGAAGAAATGACTGTGAGAGATGCGCTGAAATGAATATTTTTTTGAGTTGCCTCTCGCCCCACTGGGCAAGGTTGGTTTGGGCCTAAATCGCCGGCCTACTCAAAATGGGCCACGCCGTACGTGCATCAGTGCGTGCAACAGCTGACAGCACAAACGCTGACCACAGCCTTTTTCCCAGTGGCAGCAATCCGATGGCTCCCCAGGTGTTTAGCCTTCTGCTGGCGGTTGGTACTCTCATTTCCTGCCTAAAATTCGGATATGTGACTGGCTTGTGTCTTCTCTCTCTTTCTTTCTTTCTTTCTTTCTTTTTCCCCTCCTTCTGGTTAGCAGATAACTGTTACGATACAGTAATTAAATTGTTCCAATATTTTACTGATCATAATTCTTTAAAAAAAAAAAAGATTGCTTTTTGCACATATTAGTAATACCAGGCTTACATCAAAAAAGAAGAAGAAGAAGAAGTAATACTAGGCTAGTGAAACACATTACTTCTTGTTACAAAAAACACATTATTCGAACCAAAACAAAGGACGATGAACTGACATCTGGACAGATAGATTAGTGAACTATTAATCAGATCCCAACATTGCAAATGCAGTTCTAATTGTGCTCATTTTGTTGACCACAGTTTGCATATCCAGCCGCAAATTTGGTGCCTCCTTCGAACACGAGAGACCAATATCAATCATGGAGACCAAGCATTCTGTCATTCTCTCTCTAATGGTGCTTTCACTCAGACTGCCTGTTTCCATGCTTAAGAGCATGCTAGGGTCCATTACCTCCATTACTCTATCAGGGAACCCCATGTCCACACAAGTACGAAGCGACCGACCATCTTTAAACAGATCATCAGTAGGCCTCCTTCCTGTCAGCAACTCTAACAGCAGTATCCCGTAACCGTACACATCTCCATGTGTAGAAATCTTGGCTCCCATGCCATACTCTGCAATTTATGTTCAGATGTTCATAGTATTTATACAAACTTTCTAATATTCTACGAAGACTTCAATTGAAAAAATGTTATATATGGAAGTTCAGAACTTTTACCTGGAGCTATGTATCCTATCGATCCTTTCAATGCAATCGAGTAACTCGGGTTTTGAGTTGATATGGGGTTGTTTCCACGAAGAAACCTTGCTAATCCGAAGTCACCCAGGTGAGCACACATATTGTCGTCAATTAGAACATTGCTCGGCTTCACATCGCAATGAACAATTGGAGTTGGGCCATGGTGATGATGAAGATATGCTAGTGCCAAGGCGACATCAATGGCTATGTCCAACCTTTGAGCAAGGCTTAAATGCCTTGCCTTGCAACTTTCAGATACCTTGGGATGCAACCACTCTTCTAGACTCCCATTAGGCACAAACTCGAAGACTAGAGCTTTGAAATCATTTCCACTGTGATCGATGCTTGAACATGTAGTAATGATCTTGATGAGATTTCGATGTCGAATGTTTCTCAAGGCTTCACATTCAGCTAGATAACTCTTCAAAGCTCCTCTTTCATGGAGGTTGAGTACCTTCACCGCAACAACTTTGTCGTAGGCATCTAGAATTCCTTTATACACAGAACCAAAACTCCCAACCCCAATTAGATTGACAGAAGAAAACCCATCAGTTGCTTTGTGCAGTTCGGTGTAAGAAACCAATTTATATTGATTCCCTGGTGAAGACTCAGATGGACGTCTCTTTCTTGGGTATTTCTTCCAGCAGAGAATGCCTATAAGGAGGACAATGAAACCAATAGCCACCATAACAATTATAAGTATATTTTTGAGTGAAGCAAATGTTTTTCTTTCATTTGAGCATGAAGGAAGCAGCAGCCTTGGATCGCCCCCACAGAGCTGATCATTGCCTTGAACAGAAAATGCACTGGTATTTGTAAAGAGACCTTTAACCGGTACTGGACCCTCAAAATCATTGAAAGATAGATTGAGATATTGGAGGGTGCCAATGTCACTGAAGTATTCTGGGATTCGGCCAGACAGCTTGTTGCGCGAAAGATCGATCCGTTGGATACTTTTCAGATTGCTCAACTGCAAAGGAATGTCCCCCTCAAAGAAGTTGCCTTCCATGAAAAGGTAATTCAAGGTCACACAATCACCAAGAGCACTAGGAATTTTACCAGAGAGTTTGTTTTCAGAAATATCAAGCCGAATGAGAAGATTCAACTTGCGGACATCCGATGGTACGGACCCAGCCAGAGAATTGTGGGACAGATCAAGGACCTGTGTGAGAGAAGAAATGCTAAGAACCTCACTAGGTATGGTGCCACCGAGCTGGTTATAGGAAAGGTCCAGCATATTCAGATACACGTAATTTTTGATGTTTTTTGGAATGTTTCCTTGCAGATTATTGCGTCCCAAGCTGAGTACTTCAAGCCGAGTGAGGTTGCCAAGCGAAGATGGTATTGGCCCTGAAAATTTGTTCCCATACAAAGTTAATCGAACCAAGTTATGAAGCTTCCCTATTGTACCAGGAATGTTGCCGCTGAGAAGGTTATAACTCAGATCGAGTTCCTGCAACCCCTTGAGGTTCTCAATCTCTCGAGGAATCTGCCCCGACATCTGAAGGTTGTGCAACAATAGCTTTCCAAGTTGCATGGAGAGGTTTGCAATAGATCTGGGAAAATTGCCTGCAAGAGGATTGCTGGATAGATCCAACCATTTTAGATTTGTACAGTTGGTTAGAGAAGTAAGAAAACTCCAATCACTGGCATTCCTTGCCTCGAGCCGGTTGTACCCGAGCGTCAGCCAAGATAGATTCTGAAGCTGTCCTAGATTTGAAGGCACGAGTCCACTGAATTTGTTACGAGCAAGATCAAGTCGTTGGAGGTTAGAAGCATTGGATAGCGAGGGTGGAATAGATCCTTCCAGCTGGTTGTCCATCACACAAAGATATCGGAGCCTAGGAAGAGTATGGCCTATGTTGGGCGGAAGCATTCCGATGAGGTGATTTGATGCCAGACTAAAATCCTCCAAGGACGAGAGATTGTACAGAGAAGAGGGAACCATGCCTGATAATTTGTTGTAAGATACGTCAAGATATTTCAAGGTTTTGATGTAGCTAATACCCTCTGGAATTTCCCCCTCCAAGCTGTTCGTTCTTACATAAAGAGAGATCAGTTTCGAGCAATTACCGAGCGAAGGTGGTATGGGTCCTGTGAGACTGTTTCGACTGAGAAGAAGATAAGTGAGGGTGGAAAGGTTCCCTAGAGAAGGTGGAATGGTTCCTGTAAGACTGTTGTTCGATAGCATAACAGTGGTGAGCGACGGGCTCCTCCCTATCCCAGCTGGAATGCGACCAGAAAAATTGTTAGTGCCAAGATTTAGACATGAGAGTTTTGGAAGAGAGAAGAGCGCATCAGGAATCTCTCCGATGAGGTTGTAATTAGCCTCAAGAGAAATGTTGCGGAGGTCTGAGCACTGAGACAAAGAGGCCGGAATCTCTCCTTCAAGAGCATTGTGGCTCAGGTCAATATGCTGAAGGCGAGACAGGTGGCCAAGCTCATGTGGGATGAATCCATTTAGGTAATTCCCGGCAAGGTTGAGCCTCTTGAGGAAGGTAAGATTGGCTACGGAGGGGGATATGGAACCCCTCAGTTTCAGTGAGTCTAGCTCCAAGGCCGTCACTCTTTCTGGGTGCCGGTGGCTGCCGCAGGTCACGCCATACCAATCGCAGAAATGGAGAGTCCTGTTGCTCCACGAGGACATGGCGTCGCCCGGCTGTGATAGTAGGGACTTGAAGGAGAGGAGAGAAATACCGTCTCCGGCGAAGGTTGAGTTGGACCCTGGGATACGAACAAGAGAGGATTGGTGTGTTAAGGTGACCATGCAGGCGAGAAGGATGATAGCTTGCAAGAAAGGAACCAATCTACAAGCAAGAGAGCGTAGGAACCCCATTGCCATGAATGCATGCATGCTTAGCTAGCGATCGAATCCACCCACGGCTGCTATATTGTCTATGGGGGAAAATGCAGTTTCTGCAGTTCTAGATTCGTGCGATACGCATTATAAAAATCCCCACCCGACTTTTGTTGCTGTCGTTGTTCCACGTCTCACGATTGCTATAGCCATCATTAGTCCAACACAAAGCTACCTTCGGGAGAAAGTATTGTATAGACTTAGTCTACCTATAAATTTTTCCAGGGCTTTCATCGTAGAATTGGTACCTCTTCCCTCAGCTTGTACCGTAGAGAGTTCCATTTTTGAGTTCAAAGACGGTTCTTGAGTCAGGGCGCCGGCAGGGGGAAGGAAACAAGACACAAAGAATTCAAAGCCGTGAGTTGTGACTTCAAAAATGGTTCCCGATTCGGGGGGGCAGCGGGTGGAAGGAAAAAATAAAAAAGACACAGAGTTCAAAGCTTATGACTTCAAACGTGGCTTTCAGTTCGGGGCGGCCAGGAGACCGGAAAAAATACGAAGAAAAAGACAGACTCCAAAGCTTGCGACTTCAAAGCTTGCGACTTCGAACGTGGCTTTCGGTTCGGGGCGGCCAGGGGACCGGAAAAAATACAAAGAAAAAGACAGACTCCAAAGCTTGTGACCTCATCCGGTCACAAGCAGTGCCACTAATATTAATCAGCTTGGATTTTCGTTATGCTAAAGTATATATATATATTAAAAAGTCCAAAGCCTGGTTGCATAAAATTCCAATGGTCAAAATTACAGTTTGGGGTTTCATCTAATATACTATGATTATAGGTTTGAATTATAATCGACAGTATGCTTTTTACCATCGACATGTCCATATTGTTCGAATTTTTTACAATTTGAGTTGTACAGAATTCTTTTGGAAATATGTCGGATGATCATATGGAAACATCTCTCTTATTTGGTGGCAAACCAAGAAAAATATATATTTTGTATAAATACTTGCCAACCAATTAGTAGGCAATATTTGAGCCTCCTATATATGATGCAATTAACCATTCTTATTGTTACCCTCGAAGGATATTCTTCATAGAAAAAGCTTTTCTCAAGGGATTGGTACTAGATAGCATTACTTTCATTTGTAACAATTTAAGACATTTTTGTGACATGGTTGTTAAGCACTCATTAAAGAAGAAAACATGATTGCTAAGGTGTTAATTGAGGCTTACAAGAGGTTCAATGTTTCCATATATATCAAATTTAATTTGATACAAGAAAATAAAATAAAAAAAGCAGAGAAAAACCTTATTTGCAAATGCTTTTTTATGATGAACTTAGTTGATAAACGTTATCATCAATGTTTCGTCAAATCCAGGCCAATACTTAGCGATTACTTTTCCAAAACGCTGGAAATAGTCCGCATCCAGCAGCTTCGAATGACACTGACATAGCATGTTAAAGTAAGTCAAGCTATGGAAAATACTTTGTATACCATGGCAGGTGCAGTGATTAGCTCGTGCGCAGAATCAAATTTTTTTTTTTTTGAATATCGTGCTTTGACTTCGTGCATGAGCTAATCACGGTGAACTTGAAGAGTATCTCTCCAGCTATATCGGCTTTGTCTTGTCCTGAAGATTTTTATTTTTATTTTTTGTTGGTACATACACTGGAGATTTTTCTTGGCAACTTGTCTCATGCTTTTGGTGATGAGAAATGGTTTTCGATAGGTCTCTTCCTTTCTTCCGTGCACCCGAGTCCAACCCGCGGCTATAGTAGATGCACCATAAAGAATAGAGGAAAATGTTTATAGGTGTCATTATCTAGGTCGAGTCAAATGTGGACGATAAATTATTTACTTTTCTGGAAGAGTAGAAATGGTAAGCAATTTTGATTACCGACAAAACGTACGATGTCAGAGTCAATGCAGCTCTAATTAGATTTTGTTCTCTTATTTACTTGATAAGAATTAAGCTGCAAATGATTGGCTTGTAGTGCGCATGGGGGCTATGGTAGACCCCGAGTCCTATGTGACAAGTCAGCGGTGCTTAGTTAAGAATTGGGAGTCGGTACACTGCTCTTTAGTTATTTTTTAATAGAAACGGTAGGAGCAACCTAACCATCCATTAGGCTAATTATGGATTTTTATTTTAAGCCGATCATCAGATCAGTTAATCTGGCTTATTTTTATTATATAATATAATATTATATTATAATATTAATATAATATAATATTATATTATATTATATTTATCATATAAATATAAATATTATATAATATATATTATAATATATATTATATTCTAATATATTTATATTTATAATATATTATGATAATATAATATAATATATTATATTATATTATTCTAATATTATGATAATATATTATAATTTATTATATTTTTGTAAATAGATTTTAAAGAATAGAGGAGAGAGGAGGAAGCTTAAATATTAAGTAAGTGAGTAATTTTAAAAAAATATAAAGGATAGATTTGGAAATAAAAAGTATACAACTAATTTTTGATTTTAAACTCTTGGGTGAGAGAGCTTTCAATAAAAATAGCTTATCCATCATAAGCTATCTCTACCAAATATTAAAGTAGTTTAAATAAACTAAAACTATCCCAAAAGCTGCATGTCAAATATAACTTTTGTCTTATCTTGAAGATTTTTCTTTTTTTTTTTTTGGGTACATACATCAAAGATTTCTTTTGGCAGCTTATCTCATGCTTTTGGTGATGAGAAATGGCTGTTGCAAGATCTCTCCCTTTCTTCCATGCCCCTGAATTGAAGTCCAACCGGTGGCTATGGTAGATGTACCATGAAGAAAAGAGGAAAATGTTTATAGATGTCATTATCTAGATCGAGTCAAATTTGGACAATAAATGATGTGCTTTCCTGGAAGAGTAGAAATGGTAAGCAATTTTGATTACCGACAAAACGTCCGATGTCAGAGTCAATGCAGCTCTAATTAGACTTTGTTCTCTTATTTACTTGATAAAAATTAAGGTACATATGATTGGCTTGTAGTGCGCATGGGGGCTATGGTAGACCCCCCGAGTCCTATGTGACAAGTCCGTGGTGCTTAGTTAAGATTTGGGAGTCGCTACACTGCTCTTTAGTTATTTTTTAATGGAAACGGTAGGAGCAACTTAACCATCCATTAGGCTAATTATGGATTTTTATTTTAAGCCGATCATCAGATCAGTTAATCTGACTTATTTTATTTTTGTTCCAAAACCGATTGATTTGGAAGACGATAAATCTGGCTATTTTATTTGACTGTATGATTTTGGTAAACGTCCTCGACTATATGTTTGCCGTTGTAAGCTTTCTATTAAAGTTACAGTACTGGTTGGACCTTTTTTTTTAGAAATACTAGTTGAACTTTTGAAAGCGCGTGCCAGATTTATTTTTTAGAAATACTAGTTGGACTATATAATGTTATAAATACTATATAGTGCTTTCAAAATAATTTTTATAGACTATATGTTTTTAGAAAAGTTGAACAGTTGGACTATATACATATTTATTTTTTAGAAATATGTATATGTTTTTAGAAATACTAGTTGGACTATATGTTTCAAAATACATGTTTATAGACTATATTTTTAATAGGCTATTTTATGGATCATATAGTTGAGGACTTTTGAAAGCACTATATACATAGTTATTGTAAACTATATAATATTATAAACATATATAATATTTTTTAGAAATACTAGTATTTTTTAGAAATACTAGTTGGACTATATAATATTTTTTTTAGGAATACTAGTTGGACTTTTTCTATTAAAGTCGCATTTGAGATCCACCTATATGGGATAGATTTAGTTTATAATAAATATGTTCAATAAAAAAATATTATAATATTATTTTAAAATGATTAAATAGGTATATTAATATGATTGTAGTATTGTGATATTTTTTTTATTCATTTAAACTATAATATTTATTATTTGCTAAGTCTATCTAATAATTTGATCTTTTTTTTATATTTATACAATATTTTTATATATTTTTTTTTGATAAGATGATACCTTTATAACTTGAAATTATTCCCGACCGTTGATTGTAATGGCCATCTTTTATTTCGTCGGCCCGAAGTCTGTCTACCAGATAGGCTTAAGTACATGTGGTATATTTAAAAATAAAATTAAAATATATATATGTGTGTATATATATATATGGATATTAGTTTTTTTAATAAAATAAAGTATTTATATATTGTGAGTATAAATACGGTAAAAAAGATTAAAAAAATAAAATATTTCGGAACTTCCGTGGTACCCCAGCCGGTATAGGCATTAGTTTCGCTTGGCGGCATCTTGTCGAGTTCTCAATGTTTTCTTTGGATAATGATGGTGGCTTCGTAGGCGTTACCCTCGCGTCAGCGGTTCATCAATGTCTATATCAACGAGTTTCAATAATGCCGTGGAGCAATAAAAAAATTTGATTTACGTAAAGATTGTGCAGTCCACCGAATCGGCGTCCGGTGACCAGCATAGCGAGGGCGGACTTTTCAAGTTTGCGTATCCTCCCAGCTAACGGATGTACCCGCGTTAAAGCTCGCATCCCATTAATTTTTCTCTCTTGGTATTCGCATTACTTGAGTATTATTCTTTGAAAAATTCTTGAAGACCCGACTTTGTTAAGAATAAAAAATCACTAGAGGATGGAGGAACTTCTGTCTATTATAAAGATTAATTCATGAAGCATACTAATCTTCTGATCATGCCACATGAACGACTTTCTTCCTGAAGAATTAAAGTCATGGCCAAGGCCTGCAGCATTAGTTACTAACACTATTCCGATCGTTCACGCAACAAATCATTTTCAATGAAGATTGACAACTAGTGTTTTCTGGGCAACATACAAGAGTGTAGGTGGTTTATTCAAGGATTTATTGCCAATTCCTCCCAAAAAATCTCACAAAAACTTGATTGGGCAAAACGATAGGGTACACAAATTTTCTTCTTTTTTTTTTTTTTTTTTTTTTTTTTTTTTTGTGTGTGTGTGTGTGTGTGTGAATGATAAGGATAGCTGCTGGTTGCAGACTTTTATTTATTTATTTATTTATTTTTATTTTGTGTAGATGGAGTTAGCAGGGTGCTACCCCAGTTTATTAAGGAATAGAGTATGAATTTGATATGTTTACAGAGGAACAGAAAGTTTGAGAGTAGAATAATAATCAGCTATCAAGAAGAGCATAAGGTCAAGATTCAGTTCGAGCATAAATGAAAATGCATTGCAGATTTAGAAAAAGAGACTCAACTTTTGGTAGGATGCACCAAAGACCGCAATCTTGTCTACAGATTTTGATGTGCAGTCTCTATTTTGGACGGGCAAATGTGGCTCTCACTGCAGCTGGTTGGAGCTGACCCGGCAATCTAGATGTTGACATGTTATTAGTATTTTAATATTTTCATTTTCACAAAAAAATTCACGACAAGTCTTAGACATTTAAATAATTAGTCAATCCCAGTCCCTTACCTGCTCTCAGCTAGACCAAGTATAACCTTTCATTTTTCATTACAGGAATCGTTTGATGTTCTTTGAGAGTCTGAATTTTTTATATGCATCGATCCGAAGGCATTTGGGTGCACCTTTTCATAAGAAGAACTTTATGCGAATAATTTTAGTTTATATGCATCCAATTAAGCCCTTCATTGATTATAAATACTTTTGCCTTGGTTGCCGACTTGTCAAAGTTGGTATGGTCATTTGTAACCAAAAAAAGGTTGGTATAGTCATGGTCGGTGGTAACCTATGACCTGGTCCGAGTTCCTCCTACACCCACCCAGATGGTTGGTAGGAGGGTTCCCTTTGTCTTAAAAAAAAAGAAAGAGAAAAAAGGAAAGTTCTTTACTTCATTCTACCAAGCATGGCTTTTACTATTGTGAGAGGTTGTTTAAGGGAGTCTTTGGTCTGCGATCAGAGTTGAAATCGGAATTAAAATGGATTACAATGAGAATCGAAAAGATCATATATAGCATTCAGTGTTTGGTTTGTGATCAGAATCGAAATCAAAATGTAGATTTAAATCAAAATTAGGATTGAATTTTAAGTGAATTGAATAATTTTTATTTCAATCAAAAATAGGAATCGAAATGAAAATTTTTTAACCAAATGATTCAAATGAGAGCCATCCATTCCTATTCTCATTTCTGCCCCCATCTCCTCTCAACCAGATGCCCCATAAATTAATAAGTTATAGATTGTCAATCATGATTTCAGCAATATCAACCTAACTAACAGAAGTACCATCCCAGCAATAAAACATGGAAACTCTACTTCTTAGTTGGGGAAACTGTATTTGATTGCCAAGTGCAATACAGAAATTTGGATAAAATCTAACGAGCCCTCTATTACAGCGATCCCGGCCCTGTGCAAAGCGGGGAATGCAAGCCACACACGGGAGTCATGTCGTCAACGGCTGCCCTTGCCGTTTCCGTCAGGTGGAAAGATATTGTGGCTTCCAAGGCAATACCTGAAGGCAGCGGTCACCTAATAATTACGTAAGGGTTGTTTCTTGACTTTTTATTAATCAATATATTTATATTTGCTGAAAATATTAAAGTCAACAAAATATGTGCTGCACTGCCGTGTTATCCTGCCTCCAATTGGCTATAAATATCACGAGCGGCTACGAGAAGGGAATCACGTCGTCTCATCTTTAGACCTGACTCCTGAGGGGTGTGTTAAGAGATGATGGCTCTCCATACACGCATGCTACTGCTCATGCTTCTTGTGGCAAGCATAGCCATCATACCCGTTTTGGCCTCGAGGGAACTTGTTCAAAACTTTCAGCCAAGTAAGTATCGTTCTCTCTCTTTCTTTCTCTCTCCAAAACAATCATCATACCTACTTATCATAATTTAGCAAGTGAAAAACTTTATTTCGTACGGACGGGGCATAAATGATGAGCATCGTTGGCTTCTCTCGTATCATCATTTCTTGTCATCTATGAATGAATAAGCTGCATGTATTCTCCGTTGCATCAAAATTTTGTAAAGTATAAAATTACCCCAAACAATTAATATGCTCATTCACAATATTTTATTATACGCTACGAAATTGCTGTCCATGAAATTTACTGGACTAGTATCATGCAACAAAGGTAGCAACGGGGAGTTGCTCCAGTGGGGCTTTTTATTTTCTCTTTCTTTCTTTTCGGGGCGGGGGTGGTGGGTGGTTCTAGAATGTTTAATCCTGAGAGACTTGGGATGTTCAAATATTATGGCGAGCCCGAATCAACCTTATATCGGGTTTATCTATGATGAGCAATCCAAACCCAATCCACTGATGTTAAGTAATAAGAAAATATTTTGTTAAATTATATATGTCCTACCATTCATATACTTTGGTATTATGATTCTTTTTTTTTTTTTATAATTTCTTTTAGCCATGCAGTAGCTTATTATGTTGGGTAACTATGATGGCCAATTACAATTCTGGGCGTATGCCGCCATGTAGATATATGGAAGCAATTAAAACCTCGCGTACAAGATTTATTCTGTTAATTCCTTTATTAAACTATTACATATCTGTCAAGTTGATATTTGTCGAAATATTTACGTGGAAGATGATGAGGTGAGTTTTACTCTCTTTATTTTGGAGTTGTCAACCAACTGGTGCTGGTTTACCCCAAAAAAAAAAAAACCAACTGGTGCTGTCCTTCACCCATCCCCATAAATTAATTATATTTTTCATGGTTGTTGCAGAGGCAAAGGTGGCCGACGACGAGAGAATCCACGCAAATACAAATGTGGTGAAGAGGATGCTCGACTACCGCAACTATCCGCCTACCTATAAACAACCGACCGAGTGCCCACCGTACTGTAACCCCTGAAAACCATAGGTACATCAAATTTTAAGCAATTGGAAATACCTTAATTTTTATCCCGAATCTGAGCAAGGCCGAGTTTTAGTGCAGCATATGGAATAGATGTTTTATTCTGGACCCTGATATCCATTTTGTCCCTGGCAACCTAGCAAAAATTTGTTTTGGATAAAATTTGCATTTGTAAAGCATTTTTGAAGCAATTGGAGGGCTTGTGGATGGGGCTCGGGTTGCATCTTTTGCATGAAAGAAAGATTGATTTTCTTTTGTGATGTTGACCACTAGATTATGCTCTACACAAATATTAAAGCATTCCAAACATTTCATTCATCCATCTGCATAGATTTTAAAGCGATTGTCCGATTCAATAGTGAATTCACACGAAGGATACAACCTCTATCCCAATAGATTACCTCATGCTAGGCACCATCGGGCCTAAATTTTGTATTTTACTTGATGTCTAGCTATCAAGTATTATATTGATGTCAAATTAGTATACTAACTTTTTTTTTTTTTTTTTTGGTAAAAAAACTTCTTGTTTTTTTACTTGACTTCATTCAAAAAAGACATGAGTACCATACTAGGGCAGCTGATACCGTTTATTCTACCTGTTTCAGTTAACCATTTGGCATGCAATGCCATCTGATTTAGTGCAGATCATTTCAGAATGGTATCGACCTAATTAATTAATTGGATTTTGCAGATGAAAAGCATGAGGGTCGTCTGGTTTCTTGGTGTGAACATCAAATCCTAAGGCTTGCTTAGTTAGTCTTCTGCATAGGGACTGTCAAGGTTCTTCTTCCAAGTACCTAGGTTGATGCAAGTTTTTAACTTCGCTGGTTATCAAAATAATAAGTAAGATGCTTACAAGTAGTGCATTACGTCGATGTATTAGACATGCTACCTGTGTTGTGAGTGTGATGTATTCGCTCTATTGATGGATCAATCTTCATGTATCCTACGAGTGCTAATTTATTGGTTTTCGTAGTGTATCTACTCTTGGTGTACTCTCTCGATCTATCATTTAACGGCTTTTTTTCTTTTTTTTTTTGGTAAAAAAGTAGCAAGCTGTATTACATGAGCAACAGAGTTATATACAGCTGATATACATACATGACAAAATGGGGGCATCCTCTCATCAGAAAAGCTTCTTCAGCATTGGAATGCTGACAGCGAGACTTCATACATATGGGCTGGATCATGTAAAAAGAAGACCAAAAATCCCATGATGCCAAAATATGAGAGGAAACCCATGACTCAGCAATCCCATGGATATATATATATATAGATAGACTAGGCTCCGATCGATCGGATCCTGATCTATATTCGATCGGATCCTCAGTTATTGGATCAGCGCGTATCTTCGAAAATAGGTGCCTGAAAAGGCACATCTTTAGGACTGAAAAAATAGGCGCACGCCTACGCTTGGAAAAAAAAATAAAGGCATCAGGCCTAAATTTTGTATTTTACTTGCTAGGCACCATCAGGCCTAGCAAGTAAAATATTATTTTTAAATAATAATAAAGTAATATTTTAAAAAATTTAAAAAATAATAATTTAAAAATAAAAATAGGAAAGGGATAAGAGATAAAAAATAAATTTAAAAAAATATATTATTTTTTAAAAAATAAAACAAATGGAATTGAAATATTATTTTTAAATAATAATAAAGTAGTATTTTAAAAAACTAAAATAAAAATTAAAATATTATTTTTAAATCAAAATATTATTTTTAAAATATTATTATATATATTATATTTTTATTATTTTATAAAATAATATTTTATTATTTTTTCAACACGTGGCATGTTGGAAAGATTTTGACTTGCTGAGTTGGCAAACCTCAGCATCTCACATGACTTTAATTGTGCCACATGAAATCAAAATATTATTTTTAAATAATAATAAAGTAATATTTTAAAAAATTTAAAAAAATAATAATTTAAAAATAAAAGTAGGAAAGGGATAAGAGATAAAAAATAAATTTAAAAATATATATTATTTTTTAAAAATAAAACACATGGAATTGAAATATTATTTTTAAATAATAATAAAGTAGTATTTTAAAAAACTAAAATAAAAATTAAAAAATATTTTAAAAATTAAAATAGGGGATGGATAAGAGATGAAAAATATTTTTAAAAAAATATTATTTTTTTAAAAAAATAATATTTTTAAAAAATAATAATTATATATATAAAATAATACTCATGGAGGAGTATTATGGTGTTGCCATCTCAGCATCTTAGATGACTTTAGTTGTACAATATGAAATCAAAAATAAAAAATATTAAAAAATAAAAATAATAATAAAATAATATTTTATAAATTAAAAAATAATATTTTAAAAATAAAAATAGGAAAGAGATAAGAGATGAAAAATATTTTTTTAAAAAAATATTTTTAAAAAATAAAAGATTAAAATTTTTAATAATAAATATTTATAATAAATATACTTTAGATTTTTTATATTATATTTTATTTATTTATTTATCATATATATTATATTTTTATTATTTTATAAAATAATATTTTATTATTTTTTCAATACTTTGCATGTTGGAAAGATTTTGACTTGCTGAGTTGGCAAAACTCAGCATCTCATATGACTTTAGTTGTGCCATATGGAATCAAAATATTATTTTTAATTAATAATAAAATAATATTTAAAAAATTAAAAAAATAATATTTTAAAAATAAAACTAGGATAGGGATAAGAGATAATTTTTTTAAAAAATATTATTTTAAAAAAAATATTTTTAAAAAAATAAAACTCATGGAACCAAAATATTATTTTTAAATAATAATAAAGTAGTATTTAAAAAATTAAAATAAAAATTAAAAAAATAATATTTTAAAAATAAAATTATGGGATGGATAAGAGATGAATTTTTTTTAAAAAAAATATTTTTTTAAATAATAAAATATTATAAAAATAATAATATTATTATTTTTAAAAATGCTAATTTATTATTATTTTAAAAGATAATATATTTTTTTAATTTTAAAAATAATAATATATTAATTTATTTTTTAAAAAAATAATATTTTTATTATTTTTTTAAAAATAATAAAATAATATATTTTGATATTTGAATTGATCTATTTGATCAAATTATATTAAATCTAATAAATTATCCATAAATAGAGCATGGTACTCCATCGATTTGAAAGGCAAAACTCTGCATTTAATAGCCTTCGAAAATTTAGAGAAGGTATAAGAAGAAGTGAGGGGATGGGGGTATGATTGGGATTAGTATTTATTGAGAGAGAAGGAGAGCCATGGTGGGATGACAGGAGGGTGGGGTGGCACTGGCAGGCACGAAGAAGATATGAGAATAGGAAAGAAGAAGAAGAAAATAAAATATTATTTTTATAAAAGAGAAGAAAAAAGAAGAAAAAAAAGAAGAGAGAGTTTCTCTCTCTTTTTTCAGTGGTGGCACCGATGGCTGCGATAACGATAGGAGCATCGGAGGGTGTGATCGAGATCGACGTTTATCGAAAGAGAAGGAGAGCGGTGGTAGGACGGTACCGACGGATGCGAAGAAGGTATGAGAAGAAGAGAGGGGGTAGGAATGCGATCGGGATCGACGTTTGCCAAGAAAGAAGAGCCATGGTGAGGCGACAGGAGGGTGTGGCGGCACCGATCGATGCATAGAAGGTATAAAAATAGGAAGAAAAAAGAAAAAAAATATTATTATATAAAATAATAAAAAATATAATAAATAAATAAATAATATTTAAAAAAATTTAAAAATATTATGAATATTTATTTTTAAAATTTTTTAATAATTACAGACCGTAATTATCCATCCAACATAACATGCAAGTCTTCAACTAGTTTTATAATAATATAGTATTATTTTTATAACAGTATAGTATTAATGCTTTATAACTGCAAAGATAATTGGATTATTTCATCCATATTTGGATAGTTGCTTTCAATTTATATTTCAATTGAATAGCTGCTTTTACTTGAAATTCAAGTGGATAGCTATTTTTAAGTTTAAATTCAAGTGGGTAGTTTTCTCTTATCTTTATGTCTTTTAACTAGGGAAGTAATTATGCTTTTTTAGTATTAGGTTATCATGTTGATTTCTATATTCATAATGCATGCTTCCAAAAATATGAACACATTTATTTTATTGGAAAATATAGATCCATTCCATTTACATGGACAATAATATTATATTATTTGCTTTGCATACCTATTTTACAAAGACATCTTATATTATAATTATATGCTTTTCATGATTAGCGGTCTTATCTCTATCTATCTATTGGCCCTCTCTTAAAAACATTGAGGATACCCTTTTGTTAAGAGACCATCATGATGCTATTCGAAGAATTCACCATGGCCTCCCGGCAAATCTTTTTGCTAGAGAGAGCAGATTAACATATTCTTGCACTCACCACCTCCTCTTTTGCGCAAGTTGCATGCTCTCTCTCTCTCTCTCTCTCACACACACACACACACATGCACACTCAGACACGCACACACAATGCACTCGCCCGCACGTGCGCATGCAGTCATCTACACACACTGCGCGAAGGTTAAAATTTATCACCTGCTAACCCCTCGAAACCTTGAACTGCTTGCGATGGTGCTGGTTGTAGCAGACTGATCAAGCATCTATCCGTTAGAATCATTTATAATTGAGAGCAGTGCAGGTCTCCGGCGCCTCCTCTTAGCACACTTCATTCCATCAAGACCAACGAGCTAACCCAGGATGTTCGGCGCCCACTGAACTTATGTCTTGATAGATCCTCTAGTAAGTGCTGTGCTACATGATTATATGTCATCAGATGTACTTCTCTTGTGACATAATGCTTTGTTCTCGAGAGTCCTTAGGAATCCTGAAGGTAGGCACTAGGTGGACAAACCATCACCCGTGTCATCTATCCAGTATGTTATAAAATCTATACTTACATTTAGTTAAATTAACATCATTAATAAAATTATTTATCTCATATCAAAAATTAAAATTATTCTAGAATATGAGCAGGATGTGTATATTTTTCTATTTTTTTTGTCCTTAGACAATTGTTACATCACTTAAGCTTTGTTGGTGGTAAACGCCAGATCGAGCTAGAGTCGAGGAAGATGAGGTCATCATCGGAGACTTGCAAAATAAAGTCTCATCCGGATTCGGTGATGGTGGTTCCAGTGGAACCGTCCAACGATCAAGTCAGCTCTTCTGGCCAACAGAAATGGAGTACTCAGAAAAGAGTTCGGTAGAATTTTGGAAAGGAGAAATGAGCTTACAGAAAATGTATCTGGAGGGTCACTTTTTATAGATGAAGCTTGGTTGATAGTGACGGCCATACTGTCCGGTAGCGGGCCACTCGAGGCCGCATGGGGTTCGGTACAGAGAGGAAGGTATCGCCAGACTGATAGTGGCAGTCATACCGTTTGATCATTGGCTACGTGAGGCTTGTTACGGAGGAAGAAATGCTGCCAGACTGATAGTGGCAGTCATACCGTCGAGATTTAATAGCCGTAGTTCGGAGAGAGCAAGCGTTGGTTGGTTCGGCGTACATCCATTTCAGAGGAGTTCGAACTCTTAAGGGGGATACGGCTGAAGGAAAAATCCGGAAGGAATTCGGCTTCTGAAGAAATCTGACTCTTGGGGAAGCCCGACCGAAGGAGAAATCTGGGAGAAGTCCGGCTCCTGGAGACGTTCAGAGGGAGGAGTCTGGCTCCTAAAGAAGTTCAGCCGAAGGAGAAGTTTGGGAGGAGTCCGGCTTCTGGAGACGTCTAGTGGGAGGAGTCTGGCTCCTGGAGAAGTCCGATCGAAGGAGATGTCTGGGAGAAGTCCGGCTCTTAGGAAAGCCCAGCCGAAGGAGAAGTCTGGGAGGAGTCCGACTCTTGGAGAAGTCCAACCGAAGGAGATGTCTGGGAGGAGTCCGGCTCCTGGAGAAGTCTGGTCGAAGGAGATGTCTGGGAGGAGTCTAGCTCCTGAAGAGTTCGACAGAAATTCGGCCATTGGGGGAGTTCAACTAGGGCTCGACCGCTGAGGAGTTTGGCTGGCTTAAGGGGTTTGGCTTGGGCTCAACCGTTGAGGAGTTCGGTCGGCTGAAAGAGTTCGGCTAAGGTTTGGCCGCTGAAGCTCTTTTATGATTACCAATTGCATTGGACTAAGCATCAGGCTAGACTTTGGCAGGAGTGGGGTTTATCCCCAATAGTAGTCCCCCCACTTTTGAGTTCGAAACTTGAGGGAAGGGAGTACAAAAAAGATGATTGTCGAAGTCCTTTTTTGGGCTCTACACCCGTTGATGTTGACACTCAGAGGAGATCTCATCTCCTATTGACGTTGTGGTTGAAGCTCAGAGGAGATCTTATCCTCAACAGAGGTTGACGTCGAAGTTGAAGCTTGGGGGAGATCTTATCTCCAGCCGAGGTTGACGTCGAAGTTGAAGCTCAGAAAAGATCTCATCTCCAACTGAGGTTGAAGGAGATCTCATCTCCTACTGACGTAGAAGCTTGGGAGAGATCTTATCTCTAGCCGAGGTTGAAGGAGATCCTATTTTCTATTGACGTAAAAGCTCGGAAGAGATCTTATCTCAAGTCGAGGTTGAAAGAGATCTTATCTCTTATGTATGTAGAAGCTCGAGAGAGATCTTATCTCTAGCCGAGGTTGAAGGAGATCTTATCTTCTGTTGATGTAGAAGCTTGGGAGAGATCTTATCTTTAGCTGAGGTTGAAGGAGATTTTATCTCCTGTTGACGTAGACTTTGAAGCTCGGGAGAGATCCTATCCTCAGCAGAGGTTGACGCCGAAGTTGAAGCTTGGGAAAGATCTTGTCTCCAACCGAGGTTGACGTCGAAGTTGAAGCTCGGAGAAGATCTCATCTCCAGCTGAGGTTGAAGGAGATCTCTACTACTGACGTACGTAGAAGCTCGGGAGAGATCTTATCTCTAACCCGAGGTTGAAGGAGATCTTATTTTCTGTTGACGTAAAAGCTCGGAAGAGATCTTATCTCAAGCCAAGGTTGAAGGAGATCTTATCTCCTGTTCACGTAGAAGCTCGGGAGAGATCTTATCTCTAGCCGAGGTTGAAAGAGATCTTATCTCCTATTGACGTAGACTTTGAAATTCGGGAGAGCTTATCTCTAGCCGAGGTTGAAGGAGATCTTATCTTCTGTTGACGTAGAAGCTCGAAAGAGATCTTATCTCTAGCCGAGGTTGAAGGAGATCTTATCTGTAGATTTTGAAGCTCGAAAGAGATCTTATCTCTAGTCGAGGTTGAAGAAGATCTTATCTTCTATTGACGAAGACTTTTGAAGCTTAGGAGAGATCTTATCTTTAGCCGAGGTTGAAAGAGATCTTATCTCCTGTTGACGTAGACTTCGAAGCTCGGAAGAGATCTTATCTCTAGCTAAGGTTAAAGGAGATCTTATCTCCTATTGATGTAGAAGCTCGGAAGAGATCTTATCTCTAGTCGAGGTTGAAGGAGATCTTATCTTCTGTTAACGTAGACTTTGAAGCTCGGAAGAGATCTTATCTCTAGTCGAGGTTGAAGGAGATCTTATCTTCTGTTAACGTAGACTTTGAAGCTTGGAAGAGATCTTATCTCAAGCCGAGGTTGAAGGAGATTTTATCTTCTATTGACGTAGAAGCTCGGGAGAGATCTTATCTCTAGCCGAGGTTGAAGGAGATTTTATCTCCTATTGATGTAGACTTTGAAGCTCGGGAGAGATCTTATTTCTAGCCGAGATTGAAGAAGATCTTATCTCCTGTTGACGTAGACTTTGAAGCTCGGGAGAGATCTTATTTCTAACCGAGGTTGAACGAGATCTTATCTCCTATTGACATAAAAGTTCGGGAGAGATCTTATCTCTAGCCGAGGTTGAAGGAGATCTTATCTTCTGTTAACGTAGACTTCGAAGCTTGGAAGAGATCTTATCTCTAGCCAAGGTTGAAGAAGATCTTATCTTCTGTTGACGTAGAAGCTCGGGGAGAGATCTTATCTCTAGTCGAGATTTAAGGAGATCTTATCTTCTGTTGACGTAGACTTTGAAGCTCAGGAGAGATCTTATCTCTAGCCGAGGTTGAACGAGATCTTATCTCCTATTGACGTAGACTTCGAAGCTCGGAAGAAATCTTATCTCTAGCTGAGGTTGAAGGAGATCTTATGTCTTGTTGATGTAGAAGCTTGGGAGAGATCTTATGTCTAGCTGAGGTTGAAGGAGATTTTATCTCTTATTGATGTAGACTTTGAAGCTTGAAAGAGATCTTATCTCTAGTCGAGGTTGAAGGAGATCTTATCTTCTATTGACATAGACTTTGAAGGTCGGGAGAGATCTTATCTCTAGCCGAAGTTGAAGAAGATCTTATCTCCTATTGACATAGACTTTGAAGCTCGGGAGAGATCTTATCTCTAACCAAGGTTAAAGGACTTCGACTTGCTCATGTTAGGATGAGGTTCTTCTTCTATTTCTAACATGGTCACTATTGATTGCTTTTTTTCTGTCATCACATAGTTTTTGCACCAAGAAATAATAATATTAAAATGGAGGAATTTTATTGAAGAAAATTTACTAGCAGCACATTCCCAGATTCTCTGTGTTTCAGGATCGTGCGAGCATTGTTCCTCCGAGTTTCTTCAAGCGATAAGTTTCAGACCGGACAGCCTCCTCTATTTTATACTGACCTTCTCAATTTGGAGCAAGCTTCTCTTGGCTTTGAGGCTGAGAGATGATGATTTGCCGAAGTACCAAGCCCCCCAGAGGTAGCGCTGATGATGCCGGGAGGTGGCTGACCTCCTTATTGTTTCTCTGTCAGGGGTGGTTCTAGCTACGACAGCACCCTTGGCCGATCTTCTCCTGCTTCAGACTGACATTTGAGGAATCGACCCAACCGGCCCCTCCTAATGAGCTTCTCGATTTCGTCTCGGAGCTGAATGCATTCTTCAGTATCGTGGCCGTGGTCACGATGGTAGAGGTAATATTTGCTTCGATTGCACTTATTTGGGGGAGATCGTAATTCTTCTGATCTTGATAGCTAATTTTTAATTTTCATCAGAATTTAAGTTTTAGGAGCATTAAGAGGAGCGTAGTTGTGGAACCTTTCGGAGGGAGGACTTCTTCGTGCCCTTCTATCGGGGCTTCCTTGATGACGAGCTCGAGGAGTTCGGACTCGCTTACACTTGGGGGAGTCCGTGAGCGCGACCGAATTTCACTCAACCTTCCATCGGTGATGGGTCTATTAGACTTGTCTGTCCGCCGCTCTCCTGCGGCTTCTTCATCCTTCAATTTGAAGGCTTCTTTCGTACGGGCATATCCCTCGATCCGAGCTAGCAGATCGTCAAAGTTCCTAAAGTACTTCTTTAGGAAGAATAGTAAATCATTCTTCTAAAGGCCGTCCTTGAGTGCGGCCATAGCAACAGACTAGTTCAGGTTTCGGACCTTCAAAGTAGCAGCATTAAATCAGATGACATAAGCCCTGATAGATTTTCTCTCCTGCTGCTTGACATTCATCAGAAAATCTGAACCTCGGCGTAGACGTCGGCTGCTGACGAAGTGAGCTGCAAATTGATGGCTCATTTGGTCAAAAGAGAAGATCGTACCTAGCTCCAACGTCGAGTATCAGTTTTTTACCTCTCCCTTTAAGGTAGATGGGAAAGCTCGATATAATATGGCGTCTGGTGCGCCATGGAGTAGCATCATGGTCCAGAAGGCCTCTAGATGATCGATCGGATTAGAGGTTCCATCGTAGCTTTTAAATTGAGGGAGCTTGAAGTTCGGCAGAATGGGCTCTTGCATAATTCGGGAAGAGAAAGGAGGATCAGTGCAGACATCGTCATAGCTAGCCGGGGTGACATGGCGGAGTTTCTTAATCCATCGGTCTATCTCCTGCAGTTTGTGATCGAGGGCATCGTCTCGGTCGTAGATCTTGGAGGGCTTCCGACTACAGATAGGAAAGGTCTCCTCCAGAGGAGAACTATGATCCGAACACGGATCTTTTGCTCTCTATTTTTCCTTCTCAAGTGCGATGGGTATGCTAGCCCAAGTACTCTTCCTTAGAATCGATTTTCGACATCCTGATGGCAGATTTTCTAGTGGAGTTGCCATCGGAGGCTGCTGCATGGCCTGCACCATCTCGGTGAGGCCCTGAATCCACTGCATCAGCAGGTTAAGCTGCTCCGGATCTACCATGATTGCCAGTGGAGGTGGAGGTTGAAGTGCCGATGATGGAGCAGGAATGGATGGATCTGATTTAGATCTGACGGCAGAAGTGGTAGATCTTTGGATAGTCATCTTCTTTTGAGATATTTCTCGGGATTGAAGGAGAGGGTAGAGGTGAATCCTAGAGAAGAAAGTCGGCAGGGTCGATTAAGCACTCCTTTAAGAACAAGGGTGCCTCAAAGACAGAGGCCCTTCCTCTAGCGCTAATTCTGTTGGTGCAGAATCTGGTTGACGCCGAATCAAGCTGGAGTCTAGGAAGATGAGGTCGCCGCCGGGAATCTGTAAAATAAAGTTCTATCCAGAGTCGGTGGTGGTGGCTCCAGCGGGACCCTCCGATGATCAAGTCAGCTTTTCTGGCCAACAAAAATGGAGTGCTTAGGAAAAAGTTCGACAGAATTTTGGAAAGGAGAAGAGAGCTTAGAGAAAATGTATTTGGAGGGTCTCTTTTTATAGATGGAGCTTGGTTGATAGTGACGGCCATACCGTCTGGTAGTGGGCCACTTAGGGCCGCATAGGGTTCGGTACGGAGAGAAAAGTGTCGCCAGACTGATAGTGGCAGCTATACTGTTTGGTTGTGGATCGTATGAAGCTTGTTACGGAGGGAGAGGTGCTGCCAGGTTGATAGTGACAGCCATACTGTCGAGATTTAACAGCCGTAGTTCGGAGGGAGCAGGCATTGGTTGGTGAAGAACTTTAGTGTACATCCATTTCAGAGGAGTTTGGACTCCTAAGGGGGATACGGTTGAAGAAAGAATCCAGAAGAAGTTCGGCTCTTGGAGGAATCCGACTCTTAGGGAAGCCCAGCCGAAGGAGAAGTTTGGGAGGAGTCCGACTCCTAGAGACGTCCAGAGGAAGGAGTCCAGCTCCTGGAGAAGTTCAGTCAAAGGAGAAGTCTGGGAGGAGTTCGACTCCTGGAGATGTCCAGTAGGAGTTCGGCTCCTGAAGAAGTCCGACCGAAGGAGATGTCTGGGAGGAGTCCGGCTCCTGGGGAAGCCCAGCGGGAGGAGTCCGGCTCCTGAGGAAGCCCAGCCGAAGGAGAAGCCTGGGAGGAGTTTGGCTCCTGGAGAAGTCCGGCCGAAGAAGATGTTTAGGAGGAGTCCGGCTCCTGGGGAAGCTCAGCGAGAGGAGTCCGGTTTATGGGGAAGCCCAGTTGAAGGAGAAGTCTGAAAGGAGTCCGACTCCTGGAGACGTCCAGCGGAAGGAGTTCGGCTCCTGAAAAAGTTTGGCCGAAGGAGATGTCTGGGAGGAGTCCGGCTTCTGGGGAGTTCAGTAGAAATTTGATCGTTGGGGGAGTTCGACTGGGGCTTGGCCACTGAGGAGTTTAGTCAGGTGAAGGGGTTCGGCTGGGGCTCAGATGCTGAGGAGTTCGACTGGTTGAAGGAGTTTGGCTAAGGTTTGGCCGCTGAAGTTCTTCCGTGATTACCAGTTGCATTGGGCTAAGCATTAGACTGGACTTCGATGGGAGTGGGATTTATCCCTAATAAGCTTATTTGAAACTTTTTTTTTCTAATATGGTATTCAGATTCCGTTTAAAGAAAAAAATCCTGTTATAGATTAATATTTAATAAAAATAAATCTCGAAAGGATGAGTATTTATTTTTTAAATTATTGAATATGAGTGTAATTTAATTTAAAGATTTTTCTATAACATACTCTAATCCATGGTTCCAAAATCCAACAACATGGCAGAGTTTTAGTTATTACTTGGACCAGGTCCAGTGGACCATGCCAAATCCCATGGTGGATAATACGTCACATTAACCCTCATATTTTATTCAAAAAAAATATTACCCCATGTATTTCACCAATTTTCGATAGCACGTTATCTATCATGCATGTACCTCGGTCCGGTTGGACGTGGTCTATGCAATAATTTCTCATATAAAAGTTCTGCTATGTGAAGTAGGAATGGTAATTTTATTCGAGCTGCTGGAAATTCAATCCAATCTGATCTGAATAGGATGGATTTTACTTGACCTAATTGAAATACGGGATGGGCATAGGTTATAAAAAAATTTGAAGCGAGTTCGGATCGGATATGGATAATAGTATGTACTGATCCAAATCCGATCTAATATAATTTTAATATATAAGATTCGATTAATTTTTTTTATATATTTAATTTAATTAATTTTTTTTTATATATTTAATTTAATCTAATCTATAATTTTATTGAATTCAATCTAATATAATTTAAAATAAATATAAAATTTTTATTTATGAGATGAATATGAATATAGACCAATCTGATTGACCTGATTTATTGACATCAGAAGAAGTGATGCTGTATATGGGCTATGATTGACGGTCCACAGCGCCCATGGTATCAAAAACCCGCGCGTCCACGGAGTGAGTTTATTGCAAATCCCGGGGCATATGCACGGTAGGTAGCGCGTCAACGAGTAACGTGGCGTGTTATCCACCGTGGGATTTGGCGCGGTCCAATTCCACTCGGCGCATGCAATACTTAGACGTTTAGAGGAGAGCGTATCGTGCTATGCCAGCTGGCCTGACACGCAATCCTAGAGAGGGCCCACAGGCATCCGCGTTCTCTGAATGGGAGACCGTGCCATTGCCTCGGACCGGAGCGATGGAGCTGAGAAAGCGGGGGACGCTCTCTTACGGAGCTAGGGTTGCGATCCTGGTGCTCCATCTCTGCGCCACTCTCTCTCTCTCCGCCTAGTTAGCGTTTCGAAGAAATGCCAGAGGAACTCTGGTTTCTTTTCTTTTTCCGCATTCGTTGTTGAAAATATTGGATTCTTGGGTTTTTACCGACTCTTGGAGGACTTTGATTATTGGTTTTCTTTTTGTGTTCGTTGTACCGTACTCTTGCTATAACGGGTGCAGTGTCGGTATCCTTAAACGCGAGTAGATGGTAAAGAAAGTAGATCATGTGCTGTGATAATGCTTTAGATCACGTTACCTTGAACCTTGGTTCCTGTTTTACTTTTGTTATTATTATTTTCGTCTCAATTCCATCCGAATTTTTATCATCGATTCTTGTTCAATCTAGGGTTTGGACCGTCC
This sequence comes from Cocos nucifera, assembly GCA_006176705.1. Taxonomy (NCBI): domain Eukaryota; kingdom Viridiplantae; phylum Streptophyta; class Magnoliopsida; order Arecales; family Arecaceae; genus Cocos; species Cocos nucifera. The sequence goes on along the minus strand of QRFJ01000034.1, from coordinate 3,372,574 downwards.
GTTGGATGGAGGGTTCTGATTGTTGGTTTACTTCTTGATTCGTACTTTTTGATATCCTTCCCGACACCTATCTTTCTTTTATCTTGAGACCATTGGGTCTTATATTGCAACTTCTTTATTTCTTTCTTTTTTTGATGCATGATGTATCTGGCGACTTCAGTATTGCAACGCCTCAGAAGACTTATCGCACTACATTTTTCTTTTCTCCGAGTTTCTTTTCTGTGCTTGATGAACTTTTTATTTCTGGTAAATGATTTGACCTTGTTTTGTCCCGCAGATGTGTTCAGTTATTCAATATTGGAGGGCTTATGTCACACATAAAAATGCGGGAACACTGAGATGGATATTTTATACTCTGGTTTCGTTCCTTTTTTTTTTTTCCTCTCTGCACTTGGTAGATCTCATATTTCTTGTAAAGATTTGATCTTTTCTATTTTACTAATAATTTCTGTGATTTTATGAGGGGAGGCTTGACTGGAATTACTATATCATGATTTCTTTCTTTTCTGTGTTCAATATATTTCTTATTTGTTGTAAGATATTCAGCTTTTTCCTATTTTATTGATCTATTTGGCAATCTCAGAATTAGTTCGGTTGAGTAGAATTGTTCTTGTGGAGTTTTCCCTTTTTTTCTTTATTTTCCATGTTTGATAGATTTTATCTTTCTTTTAAAGAATTTGATCTTGTGCACTGTTATGTGTCGCAATTTTGATGTTGGAATGGTTGAACAAAACTGTTTTGTGTTTCTTTCTTTCTTTCCTGACTGATAGAAGTTTTTAGAATTGAACTTGGTAATGGCTCATGACTTATGAGGAATGTATTAGGCTTTTAATCCAAGCAATTATTTATCCATATCTTTTTTTTTGGGTTTCCTTGAGACTAACTAAAAGCATCTATATCTATCCCCCTATCTATCTACTTGTGTATTAAATATTGGTTAAGGTGCAATCTGAGTTTTTTGTAGGAAAATTTTTTATTTTGAGGCCTAAAATGTTGAACCATATAGTGATTATCAAACTGAATGAAAAAAAATACGGTTTCCCACAAATTTGGCAGCAAGGAGTTACGTTATTATGATTGTTTAGCATCAGAGCACATTAGATTTGATAGGAAGATAAAATTGCTGAGGTGTTGATGCAGCAAACTTTAGAGATGCTGCAAATAATATGATAATATTATAAGTTATGTGTTAACTGAGGATGAGTTCATCTCAAACATGCTAATATGAAAAGCATGTGCAGCAGAGATTTCAGTTTTTCCTTTTCTTTTATTAAGGTTAGGGTTCTGACCAACTTCCGGAGGGTTCTGATTCTTGGTTTACCTCCTCTATTTCTTGATTTATACTGCTTATGTGTGCTGGGTACGGTGTTGGTACCTTTGAACAAGCAGACGACAAATATTGATGCATTTCATGGTGCCTTGAATCATATTTGGTTCCTTTTTTTACTTTATTATTTTAATTTTTACTATTTTCATTTCAATTTCATCAATATCTTTATTGTCGGATTCTTGTTCAAGCTATTGTTTTGACTGACTGTTGGAGGGTTCTGATTCTAGGTTTACTATTTCTATTTCTTCATTTGTATTCTTGATGGTAACGGAATGGGAGGTCATTATGATGTAATGGGCTTATTGCTGATGCCTTTAAATGAGTAGATGGTGAGGAAAGACAGGATCTCGAAGCAACGCTTCTCTAGGACATGGTACCTTGAAGCGTGTTCATTTTTTTCCTCATCTCATTTCAATTGTAATTTCCGCTCTGCTTGTTGGAATTGATGTGTAGTTGGTATCTTTTAACCAAATATGGAGAAGATTTATGAACAAGTAGGTTACCTCTGTCAGAAGAACTTCTGAAAACCCAACAATTGCAGCATGCAGAGATGGTGAAATTAGTAGAAGGAAAATTTCTGATGAAAATTACACTGTTTTGAAGAAAATGTAGCCTGTTTTGATCTTTTTTAATAAAAAAGAGAGAGTAGATTTTGATGTCATTGGATTAGGTTTTAAAATATGAAATTCTGATAATACCTCATTTTTTCTGTTCCTCTTACTCTATATTCATTCTTTCATGTCTTGACCTGCAACTACAGTAAGCAATGCACAAAATATTTCTGAATGTGCAGTATTACTGTTCTTCTGGATATAGAAAACTCTAACTTTCTTTTCTTAGTTGTAATGTTTTGATATGGTTGTTGTAATTTTCTTGTGTGCTGTGATGGATCTTTCTGTAAGATCTTTCTTGTTGATTGTCATGGAAATATTGCTTGCGATGTAAAGAATTGTAAGACATCTCACATTAGCAGTTATTTGGGGAATTTTGATGTAGATGTTACTTTGGCCCAACCGAGCTCGGCCTTACCAACGTTTCCTACTGTTCCACCTTAGAGCGTCAGAGTTTCTTGATTTGAAATGGTGGGCAATCCTTTAGTTCTTATTCCTATGCCTAATGAAGAATGCTGAAACCTAACTTTGTTTTTTCTTGTGAAAGGTTCAACTTGTGTTGTTTGACTCAATAATTCACAATGCCCGAAGACTGACATGGAATTGTCTTATTGTAATTTCTTTCTGCAATTCTGTTCTGTGCTTGAGACATTTCCTATTTCCTGTGAATTATTTTTGTGTTGTTCTGCTGATATATTTGCTGATTTCAATGTGGGATGCCTGAGTAAAATTATTGCATTGTAGTTTCTCTCTCTTTCTAACTTGCTGTTTTACTGATGTATTTTGATTCCGATGTTGGAATGCCTGAGTAAAATTGTTTTACCACAGTTTCTTTCTCTTTCTAGCTTTCTTTCCTGTGCTTGATGGTGTTTTCTTAGTTCTTCTGAAAGATTCGATCTTGTTCTGTTTTATTTATGTACTCAGTGATTTCAATTTTGGACTTATTTGTACACAAAAAGTTGGAATGTTTTTTTTTGATGGAATACGGATGCTGAGAAACCAGCCACCTTTCATTTATTAAAACAAAGTATTTACAGGCTAGCTTTGATCCGGAGTGAAGTTACAGAGCCCTCTTTCGGAAGTAAGGAAGTTAAAAACAGACTGGAACCCCACAGAGTCACATCCTGATCTCATCCATGAGTCTGCCATCTTGCTGAAACCACCCAAGAAAACGTTGGAATTATTGGCTTGCACTATTCTGTTTTTTTTTATTCTCTTTCTTTGTTCTTTGTGCTTGATAGGTCTTTGTTCCTTGTAAATATTTTATCTTGCTCTATTTTACTAATATATCCTTTGATTCATTGTCAGGAGGGCTCCAGTGGAATTATTGTATCATGATTTCTTTCTTTTCTATGCTTAATAGATTTCTCATCTATGGTGAAAGGTTTGTCTTTTGCTTTTTTACTGATTTATTCTGTGATTTCAACACTGCAATGTTTGGATAGGATTGTGCTAGTGCAGGTTTTCCTTCTCCTTTTTTTCTTTCTTTCTTTCCATGCTAGATAGATTTCTTCTTTTCTGTGTAGGTTTCAATATTGTGTTATATATTTAGTGATTTTAATATGCAAATTCTTGAAGGGAATTATTGTTTCTTTCTTTCTTTCTTTCCTGCGTGATTGAACTTTTCAGACATGCACTTAGTGTTTGCTTATAACTTAAAAGGATTATTAACTGATTTTTGTTCAAAAAAAGTCAATTCTTTAGTTCTAATGATATATTATTGGAGGGTTTTGATTCTTTATTCAACTGATATTTTCTTGATTTGTATTCCTAAATCAACAGGTGCGGTATTGTACCTTTAGACAAGCAGATGGCAAGCGCAAAGTTGAACCCAAAAGTGATTTTTGAATGAAATAATAGCAGTTTATAAGTGAAAGTATTATTTGACACAAATTTGACAGCATGGATATACCTGGTTGTGATCGTTTTTCTATTTAGCATCTGGGCGCATAAGATGCTTAAGAATTATAGAAATTCTGAGGGTGAGATTTATGAAATTTTAGAGATGATATGCATAGTACGGTAAGGGTATATGTGTTGGTGAGGATGAAATCATTTAGAACATGCTCACATGAAGAGCATGTGCACCAGAACTATCAGAACACCCATTAAGGAGAAGTTGGTTGATATTTGTTGAATGATTTTAAAATAATTAAAATTACTAAGCTGTAAGAAGGGATTTTGAAAAGCACATACCAATGGTGGATGCATCCTTTTGCAGAAAGTTAGCGCTATAGGATACATGAAGCTTATCAAAAAATAAAGATAAGATATTGATTATATTTTCCTAGGAGAACGCATGAAATGGTTTTTTTTTTTTATTATTATTTTTTCAAAAAAAAGGCTGGGACAATACTTTATGATCTTATTGATCTTCGTCACATATTATGTGGCTTATCTTTCCTGTGGCTTATCATAATATTTGACATACATTTGAACCTATGTGGAAATCTTTATTTCCCATGTTTTTTGAAGTGACCTCAGGATGGTTCCTTGGTCACTATATGGAAATATGAAATTTGGGTATTTATATAATATTTGGAATATATTTAGGACATATGCTTAAATTTTTATTTTCCATTGTTTACACAGTGAGCATCTGATGATCCCTAGGTCACTATATATAGTGATATGAAATCGGGTATACTTGAAATATATTTGGATTTATATGTCAATTTGTCATCCCAGAATGAATCATGGGTCACGATAAGCAGTATGAAGTCATTCTGCGACTTCAAAAGCACAAATGCTACCGTTTGCAGATACTAACGGAGACCAACTTAAAGCGAGGGTTGGATTTCTCGGAGGCTAAACATGAGAAGCGGCAACACGTGAGATGGCTCGCTATAATCTGCAGATGGAAAGAAGCCAGAGCCATTGCTACGAGGATGAAACATTTCGTCCAGAATAGATCTTAGGAATCCTTTTCAATTTTTGCCGGAGCTTACCAAAGCCGGTAACTCTGTCGAACCTGTCGACTGGTCATTGAGAAGTTGCATCACTTTGCGGGCAGCGGCAACAGGGGTGAGTGGAGGAGCTTCTTTTGAAAAAAATGCGTGCATTCCCTTCAGCTCTCAGTAAGGACAGCGATGATCATAAAGATAGAGCGGAGGACCTCCCATCGAGAAGATGCATTTTTCTACGGAGCTGTATGAGTGGTGCAAACACGTGAGCTGCCAGTATTGTATCATCTTTTGCATTGGTTTAACATTAGTTATGATCCCAAAACGCTGTGATATCTTAAATACAAGAGGGCCTAGTAATTCTTTCTTGGAGCATCATTTAATATGTTATAATTGTTGGTGCAGAAAATAATGTTGATGTTAAAGTTTGTTGAAGTTAGGGAAGATAAGATTGTTGACGGAATCTATAAGATAGTCTAAATTGGAGGTGGGTGGTTTCGGTAGGATCTTTCGATGGTCAATTTAGTTTTCTGGTCAACAAAAATAGAGTATTTAGGAGAATGTAAGTGGAGATGAGAGTTTAGAGAAAAAGATCTAGAGGATTTTTTTTATAGGCGAAGCTCGTAATAAGATGATAGTGATAGCCATAATAGAATGTCAATAGATCGTTTAGGCCACGTGGAGTTTGTTATGGATAGTGGAATATCATTTATCGCGATTTGTAGGTGGTTGGATTTTATTTGTTGAAGTTTGGATAAGAGGTTGGAGACATCTGTACTTAGTAGTAGGTAGTGTATGTTAGGAATGGAGAACTTGAAGTTGGATTGGTCGAACTTAAAGATCGGCCTTCAAGTAGCTAATGACGAACTTGTGATTGGATTCTGTTGAAATTTCTTTTGATAGCTTCCGAAAGTTCGTCTGCTTTTAAGGTCAATTGAGAATAGGCATGGACATCTGGATTGGAGGTTAGAGAGAAAACGGTAAAATCTTCAATAAGGACTGCAATGAAGTTTTCTTGAAGAAGCTCGATCAGGACAATAGAGATTCGATTGATTAGGAGCTGAGATGGGTGAATGTTAAGATTTTGAGCTTCTTGTTGATGTTGCTTTAGCTACTTTTAGAAGTTCGGCCGCCTTCAAGGTCGATTTTTAGAAAAAAATTGGACTTATGTTGCTGGTGAAGTCGTTTTACTGACTTAGATTCGTTTGGTCAAAGTTCTTAGTGCAAGAGTGCCGGGATCTATCATTCATAGGGTGGAGTAAAAGAATTCAATTGGAGAGAAATTCGATCAGAGAGAAATTTGGCAAACTGGGATCTCTGGTTTTTAAGATTGATGAGATCTGCTATCTGCAATGAAAGAATTCAGCCAAAGAAAGTTTGGCTATTTTCAAGATCGGCCACCAGATGGGGTTGGGTTGTACTGGAATTCTATATTTGGAGTCTTGCTATCCGTTTCGAGTTTGGGATCATAATCAACCGAATGGCTATTATTTTCATTGTTCAAGCTCTTTCGAACAGAGTCCATCATGCTTTCGGTGGATTCTGCAGTCATTAAAAGAAAGTCGATGATGATAATTGAGTAGGTCGTTTGGCATACATGGGCTAAAGATCGATCTTTTTGAATTGAGTTGAGGTAGAAGAACAGCTTGGTTAAAGTTCGATTATGATTGCTGTGACTTCAGACGGAATTACATCAAGATTGGATATCCTACCGAACTTCGGCGGAAGCTATTTTATCTCCAACAACAATGATCATATCTTACACAAAAAAATATTTAACTAGACTTAAGTTTTCTATGACTCTTTTCTCAAATTTTTTTTTATAAAAAGATTTCTATTGTTCTGCGTTGGGTCAACTTCGTACAAAGCTGCCAAACTAATGAACAACTTGATCGCCACTTGTGTGACTCTTCTGGATTATCAAACAATTTTTTTGTTTTTATATGTGGTCCACGTGAATTTATCTCATACCTCAACGTGAGAGAAGTTTGGCGGATTTTTATTGAAAATATTATTTTTTAATATTTAATATTTATTTTATTTTATTTTTTAATTTATTTTTTAAAATATAGTAGTTAGGATGAAGGGGATATGAGGTGGCAAAACTGCATGTTCAATACATGATTTCAAGTCCGAAATTGTATGTTGAACATGTGATTTTTAAAAATGATATGACATCTTCTAATAAAAATAAATAAAAAAAATAAAATTGCATATGGAGGATGTGATTTTTCTTTCTATTTTTTTTTCTTCTTTCGTGCATTGCACGATCATCTTTTTTTCCTGCTCCGCTCTATGAAGGGGTGTGAGCGGTCGTCGATGGTTGTGCGAAGCCATGGGAGCTCGTGTTCACTAGGATTGGGGGAGGGAAGGAGAGGGGATGGTGGCGGGGTCAAGGTTGTGGAGGGCGGTCGTGTGAGATGCAGCATGGACGGCGGTGGGGTAGGGTTGGGGAAGGGGAAGGGTGTGGGTGGTCGTGCGTAGCCGATGGTGGATGGTGGGTGCGGTGCGTATGGTGGTGGGGCGGGATCGTGGCATGCAATCGAGCCTCATGGAAGGGGGAGGGGTGGCGGCGGCATGGAGTCGAGCATGGACGTTGCCTAACATCTATACTTGCAGCACCATCCGTGGCTCCTCCATCGGACAGCTGCTTCGCTGTACCTTCCCTCGATGGCCTTCTCCTCCTGTAATTTTTTTGTGCTCACACTCGATCCTCCGCCTATTGGTGCCATCATCCTCCCCTCCCATCCATCTCCAGTCTCGACGAATCCCCCCCCCCCCCAATGCCTCCTGAGGTCCCTCCCCACGCAGAACCCCTACTCTGCGGCTTTCATGCACGTCGCTTGATACAATGGATAAGAAAAATAAAAAAATAGAGCAAAAAAAATATAAAATAGAAATTGTATGTTCAACATGTGATTTTCTTATAAAATTATATTTCTAACATGTAATTTTATTTTTTAATTTAAATTTAAAAAAATTATATTAGTTTAAAATTACACATTCAATATGCGATTTCAAACGTGAAATCGCATGTCCAACATGTGGTTTCGCCACCTCATTTCTCTATTAGTTCAATTACTATATTTTAAAAAATAAATTAAAAAAATATTAAAAAATATTTTTAAAAAATATAAAATTTGGTGCTTGTTAAACTATTTGACTTTTCTTGGAATGCGCATGATTTGATTGGATTTAGATCCTCATCTTATACCTTACATATCTCCTAATAAAATGTCAGGCGTATATCGAGACGATCAACTCATCGGCGCATGCTAGATTCCAAGTACGTCAGTATCAAGCCAAGCTTGTGTCGCTAGCTACCGACCTTCACGATAGCCCGCCAAGTTAAACGTAGATGAGCATCTACATGGACGTATGTTTAAGTCCAACATTGATTTGATAACAATGATATTAACAGATAGATTAGAAATTGTATGGACTAATCTCGTTATGGGATAGTCTCTAAGGGTTTATGCATGGGATAACTTTCATGGGTTTATGCATAAGATAATCTCTACGAGTAAATACATGGGATAGTCCTCATGTGCTTATGTGTAAAATAGTCTTTGTGCTTATATGTAGGATAGCTTTTTATAGGCTTGTACGTGGGATAGTTTTTATGAATTTATACATGAGATAGTCTCTACGAGCTTACACATAGAATAGCTTTTATAAATTTAGATGTGAATATTTTGTTATTAGTCGTGGACTGGGATATGATTTTGAATAGTCTAAAGTTGGAAAGTAAATTATTATCAAATTTAAAACTGTGATAAAGAGGAAGAAATAATAAGATGCATGAAATCAATATTGAATAAAATGTTTTACATGTTGATATATTGTGATATGTCTCTTTTGATGAGATGATGTTTGATATATGTTTATAAAGATATTTATCAATTTAATTGAGTATGTTGAATATTTGATATGAAATTTTATATTTTATGTTTCATTTTGATATTATTTATTATTATTTTTAAATTATATTATTATATTAGTCTGGATGTATGGAGATTTTTATTGAGTTGTAAAGTTCACATCCATTCTTTTTTTTTTTTTTTCTTTTTTAAAGTTATATGATGTTTGTACTTGACTATAGTTAGGATTATGGATGAAAGGGTGAATCTATAAAGCATCATTAATATCAGTTGAATGATCGAATTTTATAATTATATAAATTTTATTATTTATTTTAAATTAAGATCATAATTATTCAAAAATATTGAGATTATAATAGATTTATAAATTTTGTATATTTTCTTGAATTTTGCTCTAAAGACTAGATGGATTTCGAATGTAATATTTGTTAATTAAAGTATCTATATAGAAAATAATGATTTGAATATATTATCTATTATGTTTGATAATTTATTGGCTAATATCTTGAAATTTAAAGGTTTGCATTGAATTTTTCTAAAGAGAGATTAGCGTGCTAAAGATTTCCAGTTTGCTGTGATCTGACGTGGTCAACTCAACATGTACTCTGTTGACGTGGGACATGATTATTCAGTATCGTGGAGGAGAGGCAACTTTTGCCGTGACATAATTATTTGTTCTGGAGAGTCTGCAGGAATTCTGTAGGCAGGCGGCGCTAGGTGGACGTACCATCACTTGTGGACTCCACCACGTCATCTACCCGTGTGCGAATGTCCTCCACTTGCATGGGAAAAATCAGGACGTATCGATTCGGCCCAAGCAAAAGGGTCCACAAGAGGTAGATGTTGAAGGAAGGGTCGATTCTACCCCAAAAATTGAAAAGAGAATGGTCGATGGCAGGAAACACTAGACGGCCGGGCATAGAAGAAGTCAGTCGACACTAGATGGCATCACATCGGGATACAGTCAGAAAATTCCATTTCCGCCCTAAGTCTCGTTTGTTATTAAAGCGAGGGCTTGGTAGAAGGATCATCGCACTTCAGGAAAACGAGGTAGAGGGAATAAAAGGAAAATGCTTCCAAAGATGCTCCTCCTCCTATCATCTCTCCACTTCTCTTGCACGGGATGGTAAAATAAGTGATCTATTTTATATTTCCTCTCAGGAACTAATTAATATAATCTATTTTGTTCTTTTCTCGTCCTTTGTACTCGACCTTTCATTTTGGTACGGACAAACTTTTTCTTGTTGTATCAAAACATGAATCATATTTATTAAAAAAATATGCATTTGAAGGGCCTTCTTGTTTTATTTTTCCGTCTACATTATTTAGCTTCATCTGTAAACTTCTGCTTTCTTCTTTTATTAATAAATAGGGGGTAGCAACCTTTGCTATCTTCTATTTCCATTTTTTTTAAAAAAAATATTTAGTTAGCTAGGGCAAGTTGCACTCAAATGTATTTTTTTTTTATTGGTGCAAAATTTGGTTGACATCGAATCGAGTTGGAGTCGAGAAAGATGAGATCACCGTCGGAGATCTGCAAAATAAAATTTCATCCAAAATCGATGGTGGTGGCTCCAGCGGAACCCTCTGACGATCAAGTTAGCTCTTCTGGCCAACAGAAATGGAATGCTCAGGAAAGAGTTCAGCAGAATTTTTGAAAAGAAAAAGAGAGCTTAGAGAAAACGTATCTGGAGGGTCCCTTTTTATAGATGGAGCTTGATTGATGGTGATGACCATACCATCTGATAGCAGGCCGCTCGAGATCATATGGGATTCGGTATGGAGAGGAAGGCATCATCAGGCTGATAGTGACAGCCATACCATCGGTAGTGGGCCGCTCGAGATCTGATGGAGTCTGTCATGGAGGGGGCGCCGTCTATAGCAGACTGATGGCGACCATTCGTCGAGATTTAATAGCCGTATCTCGGAGGAAGCAGGCGTTGGTCGATGAAGAGCTTCGTCATACATCAATTTTAGTTGAGTTTGGATTTCTAAAGGAAATACATCTGGAGGGGATCATTCGGGAGGAGTTTGATCGAAGGAGATGTCCGAAAGGAGTTCAGCTCCTGGAGGAGTTCGGTCGAACGGGATGTTCGGAAGGAGTTCGGCTCCTGGAGGTACTTGATTGAAGGAGAGATCCGAAAGAATTTCGGCTTCCGTAGAAATCTGACTGAAGGAGAGAATCGGAGGAGTTCGGCTTCCGTAGAAGTCCGATTGAAGGAGAGATCCGGAAGGAGTTCGGCTCCCGTAGGAGTCGGACTGAAGGAGAAGTTCGGAGGAAGTTCAGCTTCTGTAGGAGCCCGACTGGAGGAGGGATCAGGAAAAAGTTCGGCTCCCGTAGGAGTTCGACTGAAGGAGGGATTAGAAAGGAGTTCGGCTTCCGTAGAAGTTCGACTGAAGAAGAGGTTTGGAGAAAGTTCGGCTCCCGTAGGAGTCCGACTGAAGGAGAGATCCGAAAGGAGTTCAGCTTCCATAGGAGTTCGACTGAAGGAGAGATCTGGAGGGAGTTCGGCTTCCGTAGAAGTCCGACTGAAGGAGAGAATCGGAGGGAGTTTAGCTACGTAGGAGTCCGATTGAAGGAGAGAGAATCGGAGGAAGTTTGGCCCCCATAGAAGTCTGACTGAAGGAGAGATCCGGAAGGAGTTCAGCTTCCGTAGGAGTCCGACTGAAGGAGAGAGATCCGAAGGAGTTTGCTCCCATAAGAGTCCGACTGAAGGAGAAGTTCGAAGGAAGTTCGGCTCCCATAGGAGTCCGATTGAAATTCGACCGTTGGGGGAGTTCAAGAGGGGTTCGGTTGATGGAGAAGTTCGGCCGACTGAAGGGGCTCGGCCGCTGAGGAGTTCGGTCGACTGAAGGAGTTCGGCTAAGGTTTGGATGTTGAAGCTCTTCCATGATTATCGATTGCATTGGGCTAAGCATCATGCTGGACTTCGGTAGGAATAGAGTTTATTTTCAATACTCTTTATAAATTACTAAAAAATATTTTTTTAATTTTTTGAATATGAATGCTAAAACATCTTTTATATTGTTCTATAGAATATGCTCAACTGGTTGCCACCCATTCCAAATCAAGAGATCCAATTGTCTCAAATCTTAGTGGTGGTGTTACCACATTTTTGTTATTTTTTTTTAAAAAAAAATTAAGATAGTGGATTGAATTATAATTCACCATCAGTTACATATCCGAACTCCAGATGTTTTCATCGCTCTTTTCAGAATCAAGTGAGCTTACCTAAAATGGTGGTGTCGTTGGTTTGGGTTGTTCCTAAGAAATCACAAAAATCTTTTGCGCTCAAAGCAAATATTCCAGACATAATTGTCGGCTGCTTATGAGATAAATCTGTATACGGATATAACCTGCCATTGGTGCATGGGTGCAGGACCTGTTGGCCAAAAGACTGTCGTCGGATATCGTGGCCAGGCACCGAAATCACCCGTGGGGCGCCCTTACCGTCGTCCGTGCAAGGGGTTCTATTACTGTCGACGTCCCCCGGCCCCATAGCTTCAGAGTAAAACAGTAGGCGTATCTAGTAGTGGCTGCAGCGGCCGGTCGAACCCCTTGAAATGGACGTATGAACTAAAATAACGGCAGCGTAATGGACGTCGTGTTCAGTTAATTTGCTGTATGTGTCCAGTGTACTAATGGCAAATATAGCGCCATTTTAAGTTCCGTTCCGCGGAGTTGTGCTCTCTCTCTCTCTCTCTCTCTCTCTCTCTCTCTCTCTCTCTCTCTCTCTTTTTCCACTTCTTTATTGCTATTTCTTACGTTCATCTATGCTCGGATGGGAGTCTTGACATCCCCTACTAATTGAAACCTCAAAGAAGAAGAAGAAGAAGAAGACATCCCCTACTTATTGCACTAATTTAAGTTAAATGATACACGAAGGAATCCAAATCTAAAAAAAAGAAAACGAAGAATGTCCTGGATACTTACATGCAAAAGAAGCAGCTTCCTGCGAAGTGTAAAAAGAGCCAATGTACTCCTAAGTCACTTCTACGTTGTTAATAAAGCAGCAATCCTAAAAGCTAGGCATTTTTATTTTTATTTTTTGATGTAAAGGAAACTTTATTGATGAATGGGAGAAGAGGAGAATATACAGACAGATTGATGGCTCGCTTGGGGAGCGGTTCAAGTTGGCTAGTTACAAGGTCTCAGTCAATAAACTGGAAATGGAAAACAACCACCATCCGAAAAACAGAGTTCGAACCAGAAAGAACCGAGGAAGGGCCGAAACTTTTCAACTTCAGCAACAGTTTTCAAAAAACTTGGTCAAGGGTTCAGCAGCGAGGATGAGAGTGTCCTCATTTTTGCCCAGATTTTACTAAGCTCTCGAAGAAGCTTTTGACCGGAAAACGAGGACCAATGATTGAAAAAACTCATTAGCCTTTCAAAGCCGTGGAAGCAATCGAGTTTTGCTTGTTAAAGAACACTCTAACATTCCTTCTGTCCCAGCATGCCCATGCTACAGCAGCAAGGAGAAGGAGAACAATAGGCTGAGCTGTTTTAGAAAAATTTCTTTCTCCACGCGACACCCAGATCTTTAAATGAGGTTTGAGGAGGTAAAACGCTGAGCAACGAGCTAATTGCGTTCCAGATGCTAGAGAAAAATGTGATCCACGGATTCCTCACCATGACCATAAAGAGCACGACCTCCAAAATATTTCCTTTTTTTTCCTTAATAGATCTCTTGCATATAATTTTTTTTTTTTTCCCACCATAACCACAAGAAAGCTAGGCATTCTTCAATCGTTTCGGGGGACTCGCTTGTGCATCCAGAAAAAGAATTCGGAGGCACGAATAAAAAATGGATGACTTCACCAAAAGCTCCGACTGGCGAACGATTTCAAGTCTGCCACCAAAACCCTAAACTGCGAGTCGTGAACCGAAAATACCACCGCTAGAAATGGACAAAACTCATCCACTTCGCCCAATTAAAATAACGATAGGCATGGGCAACGCAACCTGCGATTAAAGAAATTGTGCTGGGGGAGGTTACTTACTTCTCCAGTTTACAGTTAGAAAAAGAAAAGAAAAAGAACAATGCAACCTGAAGCACTAAACAGGATTGAACCTGATATCAAACAACGGGCCGGGCACTAAAACCTATGACTCCCATTCCACACTTATATTTGACAAGATAAAAGTCCATCCGTTGGTCAGCAGTGTCCAACTTAGCGTCAATAATGCTCAACGATCCATCGCTAGCTGCTTGACACCCTGTTGTGGAGCTCTCTTACTTTCTCACTAAATTTTGAAGTAGTAGATTCGGTGTTAACAGAGTTCTTCATTCTGAATCATGATAATACCTCACCTTTTTGTCGCCTCTTGTTCTTTATTCTTTCATGTCTTGATGAGGTGATGTTTTGTTTTGATGTTTAAAGGAGGCTGATAAACCAGCCACCTGGCATTTATCATGACATGAGAAATTTACAGAAGATGGCAAGGGAGGAGTTACAAGTGACTGTCTCTCACCCAATGCAATAAAGAGAAAACCACATGAACATAATAAGTGAGAAAACAAAGGAGCAGGGTTTCCTACTTTCCTTGCCCACTGCTTGGAAAAACTAAAAATGACATCTGGGACTTGGAACCAGAGAGGAGGTTGAGAACGGTCCTAGCCACCTCATGAGGTGATCTCTGCAACAAGAGGAAGCAACGAACAAGAATCGTCAATGTCTCTGTCGTTCCTGATAGGTAGGTAAACTTTAGTTCTGTTGTTAGTTTAGCTATAGAAAATTTTCCATTTTTTTGCAGTTGTAATATCTTGATATGATTGTGTTAATTTTCTTAGGTTGTTTCATGATAGATCTAGGGATGATTTAGTTGGGAGGTTTTGGTTGATTTCCTGTGCAAAATCAACTAGTTAGTGTCAATAATGCTCCAGTGGCTTGCCATTCTACACTATTTAATGCTGAGAGAGTTTGGATTTTCAAGTATTATGGTGAACGCAAATCGACCTTATAATCAGGTCTATGATGAGCGATCCCCCCCTTCATAGTCCTCCCAGACCCCACCTCTCTTAACTCTCACTCTTTTCACTCCGTTGGATCTTTGCCACCCTCCGGCAACCCAAACCACCACCGTACATATTATCTTCTTAGTAAATAAACTCGGTGGCTCTGCCTCCCTCTCAATCAAAAAAGAAAAAAAAGGTCTATGATGAACAATCCAAACCCAATCCACCAACGTCAAGTAATCGAAAAGATATTTTGTTAAATTATATATGTCATATCTGTTTTTGATATGAAAATATGTCATATCATTCATATCCTTGGTATTATGATTTTTTTTTTTTTTTTCTTTTAGTCATGCAGTAGCTTAGTATGTTGGGCAAGTATGATAACCAATTAAAATTCTGGGCCTAGGCTTCTATGCAGGTATATGGAAGTAAATAAAACCTTGCACCCAAGATTCCTTCTGTTAATTCCTCTGTTAAATTATTGCATATCTGTCAAGTTGATATTTCTCGAAATTTTTATATGGAAGATGTTGAGGAGAGTTTTATTTTCTTTATTTTGGAGTCATCACCCAACTGGTGCTTTCCTTCACCTATCCCCATAAAATATTTACATTTTTCATGGTTGCTGCAGAGGAAAAGGTGGTGGCCAACGAGAACATCCATACAAATACAAATGTTATAGAGAGGATGGTCGGCTCCTACGGCAAACCAAAGTATACTGCTCACGGTGCCAATGGCCAAGCACAAGAGTGCCCACCATATTGTAAGCGCTAAAAACCATAGGTATATTTTTAAGCAACTGGAAATACCTTAATTTGTATCCATTATCTGAGAAAGGCCAGAGTTTTAGTGCAATATATGGAATAGATTTTTTATTCAGGACGCTGATATCCCTTTTGTCGCTGGCAATCCAGCAAAATTTGTTGTCAAATTAATATACTAACTTCTTGTTTTTCACCACACTTCATTCACAGGAAAAAAAAAAAAAGTAATGTATTACTGCAGCTGATACCTTTTATTCTACCTGCTTCAGTTAACCATTTGGCTTGTAATGTCATCTGTTTTAGTGCATAGGATCATTTCAGAATTGTATTAACCTAACTAATTGAATTTGCAGAGGGAAAGTATCATGAGGGCCGTCTGGTTTTCTTGGTGCGAACATCAAATCCGCAAGACCCACACGATCAGTCCTCTACGTCAAATCAGTGGATTGTCAAGTGCCTCGGTTGATGCAAGCTTTTTCTTCTTTCAAGTGCCAAGGTTCTTCCTTCAAGTAATAAATAAGATGCTAGAAATAATACGGTATGTCGGTGGATCAGACATGCTACCTGTGTGCGAGTGTGATGTTATTCTTCGCTCTATCGATGGACCGATCTTTATGTCTCCTACTAATCAAGGGGCGTGCGGGACGCATGGAGTCTCGGTGGGCTTCGGTAGGCGTCCTATCGTCCCATGAAAGGATAACGTAAAAATTATAAAATTATTTAATATATATATATAATATATATAAAAAATATTTAAAATAAAAAAAATAAGATATAGAATCATAGATTACTCTATATTATTTGATTTATTATATAAAATTATATATATATATATATATATATATATATATATATATATAAAGATGACTCTTAAATTATTTCTCGTGAATACATAAGTTATTCTTTAATCTCAATAATTTTTAATTTATTTAATAAAATATTTTAATTTTTACTTATATTAAATATAAAAATTATATAACTCTTTAATCTTCACAACACATTAACAACAAGAGTTACATGACTCTTGAACTTGCTAAACTTAATAATAAAATTAATTAAAAATTAACTTCCAACATCTCTCTTAATTTGTAATTTTTATAACATTTTTAATCACAAATTTATACTGCAACTAGAAAAAAAATTACATACATCATAAGCTCTTTTTTTTGTCCTACGAGAATGTATCCAGTGTCTTCTTCAATCACTCTTTCTTTCATCTTCAACTTTAACTCATTTAGCTCTTCATTGTGTCTTCATAAGTTTTCTTCAAATCTTCATTGCTTTCATACAAATTTTTCATGATAGTTTTAACTTCAGTCATCTCTACAAAATGAACATCTTTAATGATAATATTATAAATATATTTTAAATATTTGATTGCTTGTAGCATAGCATCATTTTCAGTTTCTTTCTTTGTAACACTTGCATGAACATTAATTATTAATCTTTCATTCGAGCCTTCAAACTCAACTGTTACTACGAAGATTGGTAAATGATCTGGTTTAGATTTTTCACATGTATACGACAAATTCAATTTTTCAAATATCTTCTTGAGCATCAATTTGAATGGTGCAATCATAGATATTGTTGGGGATAAATCCCGCTCATGCCAAAGTCAAGTTCGGCACCTAGTCTGATACGGTCAATAGCCATGGAAGAGCCTCAACGGACGTGTGTTAGCTGAACTCCTACATCCGATCGAACTTCTTAGCGGCCGAACCTCAGCCGAAGTCCTTCAAACCAACCGAACTCTCAAGCGACCGAGCTTCACACTCCCAGCGGCCGAACTCCTCAAGCGACCATTCTTTCGGTCGGTCAAGCTCCTTCAGACAACCAGCGCCTGAACTCCTCAGCAGTCGGCAGCGGGCCGAACTACTTAGCTGTCGAACTACTTCTGATTACTCAATCACCGAGCTTCTAAGGAAGCCGGGCTCCCTACAGACTTCTTCAGTGGACGAGCTTCTTAATGGCCGAACTCCTTATGATGGATTACTGCAGGCGATCTCGCTACGGTTACACGACAATAACGATTAGCAATAACGATCGACATTTATCGACAATAACTATCGGCAATAACGATCAGCAATAACAACTGACATTAATCAGGACAGTTACGACGCTCATTAATCAAGGCGGTTACAACAAGCTTCCTCTATAAAAAGGACCCTCCGGATATTCTTAGCCCAGGTTCTGAAAATTCTTTTCTCTTCCTCTATACTCTACCGAGCATTCCATTCCTGTTGACGAAAACTGACTTGAGCGTCGGAGGGTCTTGCCGGAGCCACCCCCCATCGGCTCCGAGCCAGACTTTATTTTGCAGGTCCTCGACGGCGACCTCATCGACGTCAACTCCGACGACAACCAGATTCTGCATCAACAGATTGGCGCTGGAAGAAGGGACTACCGGCAAAGATTTCCCTGTTAAAGAAAGTCGGTGTGCCTTTGTTCTTAAAGGAGTGCTCGAGAAATCTCTCTTCCTCTTAATTCAAATTCCCTTCCAACGAAAAAAGATGCCCCCCAGGAGAGCCTCCACCTAGAGATCGGCGGCCTCCGCAGCCCGATCCCGTTCGAGTCCGTCCACTCCTGCTCCAGCCCCGGTGACCTAGGCTCATTCTGCAGCCCGACGATCGACAGCCTCTGCGGCCCGATCCCGTCCGGGTCCATCCGCTACCACTCTGGCCCCGACGGTCCAGGATCGGTCTGTGGCCGCGGTAGATGCTGAACAGTTCAACCTGCTCGTCCAGCAGGTTCGTGGCCTCACTGAGGCAGTTCAGGCGGTATAGGCCATGCACCAGCAGGCCGCCGTACCAGTTCAATCGGCGCAGGATTCTCCAGAGCCGTGTGGTCCAGTCCAGAGGCAATCGACATGGGCTATCCGACCTCCAATCTCCGAAAAAGGAAGGCAACGAAAGGAGAGCCCTTGTTCGGACCGCAGCTCGTCCCAGGGAGAAGCTTTGCACCCATTCGGCAGGAAGACTTTGGAGATAAGAGACCGTGAAGATCTTCTGGATCGAAGGCTCTTAGAAATGAGCCGACGAATCGAAGAACTCCACCACGCTCCCTCCTCATACGGTAATGAGATCCGAATCGACCCTCCTTTCTCGCAGAAAATCATGTAGGAATCGATCCCGCCGAACTTCAAGCTCCCACAGTTCGAGAGCTATGATGGGACCATCGACCCAGTCGACCACTTGGAAGCCTTCCGAACGACAATGCTGTTCCATGGAGTGCCAAACGCCATCCTGTGCCGGGCTTTCCCCTCTACCCTTAAAGGAGCTGCTAGGAACTGGTATTCGGTGCTCAAGCCGAGTACCATCCTATCGTTCGATCAAATGAGTCAACAATTCGCGGCCCATTTCGTCAGTAGTCGGTGCCCACGCCGAAGTTTGGACTCCCTAATGGCCATCAGGCAGAAAGAGGGAGAATCCATCCGGGCTTTCATTTCCCGATTTAATACTGTTGTGCTAGAGGTCCGGGACATGGACTAGTCGATCGCCATGGCCGCTCTCAAAAGTGGCCTTCAGAAGAACGATCTATTGTTCTCCCTGAAAAAGAAGCCTCCCAGGGATTTTGCCGACATGCTGGCTCGGGCCGAAAGTTATGCCCAGGCAGAGGAGGCTTTCGAGGCTAAGGACGACGAAGTCAGCGGCAAGTGGCTAATCGGCAGGCTAGATAGATCCATCGAAGAAAGAAAGTGGACTGAAGCTCGGCCGCATTTTCGGACTGCCCTTGGTCACGAGCAAGCCCGAACTTCTCCTCAAGCTCGAAAGCGGGGAAGCCCTGACGGAAGGACGTGCCGAGGTTCTCCTCAGCACCGAAGTTCTCCCCAATGATGATGATTTCACAACCACACCCCCCTTAACACCCCAAAGACTCAAGTTCTGATGGAGATCCGAGAACGACTTTCAAGATCAGAGAGAATGCGTTCCCATCCTAACAAGCGCAATCCCAACAAGTTCTGTCTTTACCATCGCGACCACGGTCATGACACTGAGAAGTGCATTCAACTACAGGATGAGATCGAAGAGCTCGTCAGGCGAGGCAGACTAAGCCGATTTCTTCGAAGATGGCCTGAGGAGAGGGAAGATCGGCCGAGAGCGCTACCGCCAAGTGGGAAAAATCGATAAGAAGATCAGCCGCCCCTTGGCGTCATCAATACTATCTTAAGGAGACCTCAGCAAGGGAAAACCAGCAGGTTCAATGGATCGATGAAGAAGCAGAGGATCATAGAGCCTGTAGCCTTCACTGAGGAGGACGGCCAGGAAATCCAATTTTCATATAATGATGCGGTTGTAGTTTCATTGAATATTGCTGACTACGATGTACGCCGCGTTCTGGTAGATAATGAAAGTTCAGCTGATGTGTTGTTTTACGATGCCTTCTCAAAAATGTCCCTACCAGATGATCGATTGGGGCCGATGAATTCTCTGCTAGTTGGATTTGCTGGCAATACCGTACCAGTCGAAGGTATCATAACTTTGACCGTAGCAGCAGGGTAGCACCCAAAGCGGGCCAACGCTCGGGTCGACTTTCTAGTCGTAAAGACCCCGTTCGCCTATAATGCGATCCTCGGCCGACCTGGTTTAAATGCACTTCGGGCGGTAGTGTCGACTTATTACTTGAAGATGAAGTTTCCTACGAGCTATGGGGTTGGAGAAGTCAGAGGAGACCAGGCTCTAGCGAGGTATTGTTACTCGATCGCCTTATATAAGGGAGATCAGCCTGACCCCTATCTTGTTGACGGACTGGACGTCCGCAACGACCTCACTGAAGAACGAGCTAAGCCTGCAGAGGACCTCGTCTCTGTGTCCTTAAATGACGGAAGCTCAGAGCATATGGTGCAGATCGGTTCCAACCTGACGGTCGAGGTTGGGGAGCAGCTCGTCGCTTTTCTCAGAAGGAACGCGGACGTCTTCGCTTAGACCCCAGCGGATATGCCAGGAATCGATGCCAAGGTTATGGAACATCGGTTGGCCGTCGACCCGAAACATCGACTGGTAAGAGAAAAACTACGCCAACATACCCCGGAGAGACAGAAAGCGATCGCTGAAGAAGTAGATAAACTCCTCAAAGTTGGGCTAATCCGGGAAGTTCACTACCTGACCTAGGTTTCAAACGTGGTTCTTGTCAAGAAAACAAATAATAAGTGGAGGATGTGCGTCGACTTCAAAAAGTTAAACAAGGCTTGTCCAAAGGATAGCTACCCCCTGCCTAGGATCGATCAGTTGGTGGATGCAACCTCGGGTCATGAGTTTCTCACCTTTATGGATGCCTTTTTTGATTACAACCAGATATGCATGGCGCCTGAAGACGAAGAAAAAACAGCCTTCATCACTAACCGAGGTCTTTATTGCTACAAGGTCATGTCTTTTGGACTCAAGAATGCAGGAGCAACTTACCAGCGTTTGGTCAATAAAATTTTCAAGAAGCAGATTGGCCACAACATGGAGGTGTACGTAGATGATATGCTCGTCAAAAGCCGAGCTTCAGCTGACCATCTGACCGACCTTGAAGAGACCTTCAGTGCACTCAGGAAACATAAGATGAAGCTGAACCCTACCAAATGCGCCTTTGGCGTAACCTCCGAAAAATTTCTTGGGTTCATGGTGTCGAGACGTGGAATCGAGGCAAACCCCCAGAAAATCTGAGCTATTCGAGAAATGACCACTCCGAAGATGATCAAGGAAGTTCAGCGCTTGGCCGGAAGGGTGGCGTCCCTAAATCATTTCGTCTCAAGGTCGGTTGAACGTTGCATGCCCTTCTTCGAGGTTCTTAGGCAACCAAAGGACTTCAGCTGGACGGTGGAGTGTCAACAAGCATTCGAGGAGCTCAAAAACTACCTCGACGTGCCTCCACTGTCGGCAAAATCTGAACCTGGGAAAGAATTATACCTGTATCTAGCTGTCTCTTCGGTGGCCCTGGCAGCGGTCCTCGTTAAGAAAGAAGCAAAGATGCAACGGCCGATCTACTACGTGAGCCGAGTCTTAAGGGATGCGGAGACCAGATACTCTAAGATAGAAAAATTGGCTTACTGTCTCGTAATTGCTGCCAGGAGGCTTCGACCTTACTTTCAGGAGCACACCATAACGGTCTTCACGGACCAACCAATAAAAGCAGTTCTTCACCGAGCAGACATTTTCGGAAGAACCGCCAAATGGGCAATCGAGCTCATGGAATTTGACATCAACTACCGACCTAGACAATCAATCAGGGCTCAGATATTGGCGGATTTTATACTGGAATGCACCATTCCAGATGAAGCCGAGCTTGAATCAAGCGAAACAGATACAAAGGCAAGATCGAGCTTTGACGAAGTCAAACCATCGCAGTCGAATTTTCCCAAGGAAAGTGCCGACCTCTCTGAAGGCTCCTGGGCTCTGCACGTAGATGGCTCATCCAACTCCGTTGGAGCTGGTGCAGGGCTAGTCTTGGTCAGCCCCGAGGGAGTCATCGCTGAGTATGCGCTGTGCTTCGAGTTCCCTGCTACCAATAATGAAGCCGAATATGAAGCACTGATTGCTGGATTGAAGATAGCGAAGGAGCTAAAAGTAGATCGGCTTCGAGTCTATAGTGATTTCCAACTAGTGGTCGGCCAAGTTGATGGCAACTTCGAAGCACGAGAGGAAAACATGACGAGATACCTCGGGATGGTGAAGAGTTTGACCCTAGCCTTCGGCAGTTTTGGTATTCGGCACATCCAAAGGATAGAAAATGCGAGAGCCGATTTTCTCTCCAAACTGGCCACTTCGGCTCCGACCAAACTACCCAAAGAAGTGTTTCTGGAAACTTTGAAGTATCCGACCACGGAGGAACCTCAGGATATCTTACAGACAGAATTCGAGCCCAACTGGATCGACCCATTGGTCGCCTACCTTAAAGAGGGGGTTCTTCCTCACGATCGAAAAGAAGCTCAGAAGCTCAGAAATCAGACTTTCCGCTACGTCTTATACGAAGGCAAGCTATATAAAAGGTCGTACTCACTCCCCTTGTTGAGATGCCTTCGGCCTTCAGAGGCCAACCTCGTACTATGGGATGTGCACGAAGGACTTTGCGGAAGCCACATAGGGGCAAGGTCTTTGTCGCAAAAGCTACTTCGGCAAGGATATTACTGGCCGACCTTATTTCGCAATTCTATGGAATACGTAAAGAGGTGCGACCGCTGTCAGAAAAATGCTAGTGTGCAGAGAAGGCCGGCATCCGAACTCACTCCGCTCAATTCACCCTGGCCGTTTGCACAATGGGGAATGGACATACTCAGCCCCTTCCCAATAGTGTCGGGACAGCGGAAGTTTCTCTTGGTCATGATTGACTACTTCACCAAGTGGATCGAAGCTGAACCACTCACGAAAATTACCGAGGCCAAAGTACAGGACTTTGTTTGGAAGTCACTAGTTTGTCGGTTCGGCCTGTCCCATATCCTCATAACCGACAATGGGCGACAGTTTGCCGGGGCTAGGTTCGTCGAGTTCTGTGCAGGATTAAACATCTCCCAGTGCTTCACTTCTGTGGCTCATCCGCAGGCTAATTGGGAAGCTAAGATAACCAACCAGACCTTGCTACAAGAAATCAAAGCGAGACTCGATAAGGCAAAAGGGGCCTGGGTAGACGAACTCTACCATGTCCTCTGGGCATACCGAACTACTCAGAGGGTGCCAACTGGAGAAACACCCTTCGCTTTGGCCTTCGGCACTGAGGCAGTTATCCCGGTTGAACTTAAGCTCCCTTCTGCACGAGTTGTGGGCTTCAATGAGCAGCACAATCCCCAAGACCTCAGAGTCAACCTCGACCTTCTGGAAGAAAAGAGGGAGGAAGCCCGCATCCGGATGTCAGCCTATAAACAGAAGGTGGCTCGGTACTACAACTCTAGGGTTAAAAGTAGGACGTTCAGAGTGGGGGACTTAGTGCTCTGACGAGCCGTTGTCACTCAGCCTCAGAGTCAAGGGAAGCTCGCTCCAAATTGGAAAGGTCCATATGAGGTGACGGAAGTTATCCAACCCGAAATCTATTGCCTGAAGGAACTCAGAGGGATAATGCTTCCCCGGCCATGGAACTCAGAAAATCTGAGGATGTATCACAAATAAATTTCCTTCAAAAATTCTTTTACTCGGCGCTTTTGGTTTTTGGCACAAGGATTATGAGATGGCACAAAAAAAAAAAAGAGAGTTTTCCCGCGGAATGAAGTTCGGCGTAAGTGAGGCCGAACTCCGCAGCTCCTCATTGAAATAAAGTTCAGCATAAGTAAGGCCGAACTTTCCTCAGAATCTCATCATTGGAATGAAGTTCGACGCAACTGAGGCCGAACTTCCTTCGAAGCTCACCATCAAGTGAAGTTCGGTGCAAATAAGGATGGAACAAAGTTCTCCCGCAGAATGAAGTTCGGTATTTCACAGGAGGTGAGATGAAGTTCGGTTGCGCTCACGATCGCCCCAGGACAAGCGAGGACTCCTTGACACCAAGGAAGCCCCGACAGAAGGGCGCGAAGAAGCTCTCCTCCCAAAAGGTTCCGCAACTATGCCCCGCTATTCTAACTCGAATTCTCAGCGGAGCAGCCAATAGTCGCCGCATTAGGAACAGGAGGAAAATCTCGTCCTAATGCGAGCAGGTCGAAGACCCCTAAACCTCGGCTGCAGTAAATGAGGTCTCCCTTGTGTCAACATCGACCGAGGGAAATAAGGCTTTACCAAAGTCGAAGGCCTCGTTCACCTTAGACGAGACGGGGGGAGAGGCTCGGACGACGGTCCGCTTGTGCCCCCACAGCCCATTAGGAACAGGAGGAAGACCTCATCCTAACGCGAGCAAAGTCGAAGGCCTCGTTCACCTTAAATGAGATGGGAGGAGAGGCTCGGACGACGGTCCGCATGTGCCCCCACAGCCCGTTAGGAATAGGAGGAAGACCTCGTCCTAACGCGAGCAAAGTTGAAGGCCTTGTTCACCTTAGACGAGACGGAGGGAGAGGCTCGGACGATGGTCCGCATGTGCCCCCACAGCCCGTTAAGAATAGGAGGAAGACCTCGTCCTAATGCGAGCAAAGTCGATGGCCTCGTTCACCTTAGACGAGATGGAGGGAGAGGCTCGGACGATGGTCCGCATGTGCCCCCACAGCCCGTTAGGAATAGAAGGAAGACCTCGTCCTAACGCGAGCAAAGTCGAAGGCCTCGTTCACCTTAGACGAGATGGGGGGAGAGGCGTTAGGAACAGGAGGAAGACCTCGTCCTAACGCGAGCACCCGCATCAACCTCAGCCAGAGGAGATAAGATCTCCTCCGAGCGATCCTATCAACCTCGATTAAATAAGGTCTCCCCCGAGCGACTAGGCTGACCTCGACTGAAGAGTGCCGACTTCGACCTCGGTGGGAGGTAGGATTTTTATCAACCTCGGCTAGGGAGCCTCAACTTCAGCATCGACTTTAGCCAGAGATGAAATCTCCCTCGAACTTCGACATGGATCGATACGAAGCTCGAAAGAAAACTTCGGCAGTCGTCTTGTCTGCACTCCCTTCCTTCGAGTTTCGAACTCGGGAGTGAGGGGGCTAGTGTTGGAGATAAATCCCGCTCCTGCCAAAGTCAAGTTCGACGCCCAGCCTGATGCGGTCAATAGCCATGGAAGAGCCTCAGCGGACGCGTGTTAGCTGAACTCCTACATCCGACCGAACTTCTCAGCGGTCGGACCTCAGTCGAAGTCCTTCAAACCGACCGAACTCTCAAGCGGCCGAGCTTCACACTCCCAGCGGTCGAACTCCTCAAGCGACCATTCTTTCGGTCGGTCAAGCTCCTTCAGACAACCAGCATCCAAACTCCTCAGCAGTCGGCAGCAGGCCGAACTACTTAGCTGCTGAACTACTTCTGATTACTCAATCGCCGAGCTCCCTACAGACTTCTTCAGTGGACGAGCTTCTCAATGGCCGAACTCCTTATGATGGATTACTGCAGGCGATCTCGCTACGGTTACACGACAATAACGATCGGCAATAACGATTGGTATTTATCGGCAATAACTATCGGCAATAACGATCAGCAATAACAACCGACATTAATCAGGACAGTTACGATGCTCATTAATCAAGACGGTTACAACAAGCTTCCTCTATAAAAAGGACCATCTGGATACCCTTAGCCCAGGTTCTGAAAACCCTTTTCTCTTCCTCTATACTCTACCGAGCATTCCATTCCTGTTGACGGAAACTGACTTGAGCGTTGGAGGGTTTTGCCGGAGCTACCCCCCATCAGCTCCGAGTCAGACTTTGCTTTACAGGTCCCCGGCGGCGACCTCATCGACGTCAACTCCGACAACAACCAGATTCTGCGTCAATAGATATAAACATTTTACCCTCTATTTCAAACACTTATTGTTGTTGATAAAGATGATTTTTTTTTTCTTCAACCTCTCAATTTTACTGAAAAAATAACTGCACTTACTATTTTTTTTTTACTTTCTCAGAATACTCTCGAGTTCTTTGGCTCTGTGGATCTAAGGTTCTCTAATTCTATGGTACTTTGACTCTGGAAGTTGCTGTAGAATCAATCTTATGCTTTGATAGTTGTAATAGGACCGATCTTGCTCTGATACCAAATGTTAGAAGGGTGATGTAGCAATTATGGAATTACTTTAAAATAATATGATGCACATAAAAAATACTTGGAGTAGAAGGATAAGATATAAAATCATAAATTACTCAATACATTACTTGACTCATTACATAAGGTCCTATATATAAATACATGAAGATGACTCTTAGGCTATCCCTCATGAATACATAAGTTATCCTTTAATCTTCACGACTTTTAATTTACTTAATAAGACTCTTGAATCTTCATTTGTATTAAACATAATAGTTACATAACTCTTTAATCTCCGTAATACATTAACAACAAAAGTTACATGACTCTTTAACTTGCTAAATTTAATGATAGAATTAATTATAAATTAACTTCAAACACATAATTGTCTCCACTGGTTTCGCTCGTTCACAGCAATCAGTCTCTAAATCTACTTTTGGTGCATTTCCTCTTCTGAATGATGATTTGTAATTTCTTTCTGTTATGCCCCGAACCTAACACCTTAGTTGGATATGTGATCGTCGCATATACTTTAGGACAAACCCTAAAGAATATGCCAGGCCTATAAAATCACTTCATTGCTTGAACTCCAAATTAGACTCATCCAAAACTATGTATCTTGCAACTCTATAAAAAGAAGAAAAAAAGAGTTATGAGCTTTACAACTTAGTAAGAATTCCATCACATTTATATCAATATAATAATATAATTTAAAAATAATAAATGAATCATAAAGAAAAGATACTATAAGCGACAAAACCTTGCATCCAATTATAATATAATAATTATATAAATATGAACATCAATAATTAGAAAATATCATAAATTCACCGTAAATATCATATATGAATTCATATAACTTATTTTTTATATTTCATCAATATTTTTTAAATCAAGCTTATCTTTTTGTTTGGACTAATCATGGTCATGATTTGGCTTATGACTGACAAACCATAAACTATGCTTCGGCCCATAGTGACAATTCATGATAATTGCAATTCATCCCGCGATGGCAAATCAGACTAGCTGCCCTTTGGCCTATGGTGGCAAACCAAACTAACCATGCTTTGGCCCATGGTGGCAAATCAGGATGTCATGATTCGGCTAACTTGCAATTTAGGTTATCACGATTCGGCCTATGATCAACAATCTACATCCTGGCTAGTCTAAATCCTCTTTATACATTCAAGGGTTCTTTCAATAATTTATATTACATCTTTTATTCAATTTTTAAACATCAAACTTCATGTTTTCAATAATTACATGATCAACATTTGATACACATATATAATTAAATAATCATATGTCCATATAAAATTAAAATCATCATACAAGATACAAAAATATGCATACAAATGATCATGTAAAGAGATTTTTATGTTTATTGATGCTCAATTGATCTTCTAATCTCAATCTGCACTCGAATTTATGAGTCAGATGCTATAAATGATCTCTCGATCAGAAGATTTTTCTCATAGATAATCAAATTAATATTTTAAAATAATTTAATAAATTAAATTAAATATTTAGATTCTCCTATCAAGATTTACGGGATCCACCCTCAATCCCAAGGTTTTCCCTTCTCCCTCTATATTTATTTTTATTTACATATATTTTTAAAAAGCTTTCATAATCTATTTCAAGATAAAAATAATTAATTATTTAATTTTTCTAAAATCTTCCATAGAGAAGAGATTCTTCTCTTCTCTTCTTCCTCGATTTCTCCCCTTCTTATTTTCCAAAATCATTTTGATTAACTAATTAAAATAATTATTTAACTAACTAACTTAATTAAATATGAATTAAATTAATAAATAACTATACGAGAGAAGAAAGAAGAGTTATCTTCTTCTCTGCCGTGAAACAGGGGATATTTCCCCTTCTCCTCCCTTCTGCCACCCGTAGCCATGAAAGACCGGGGCTGGCCACTCACGGCAGCCCCTGGCGGCGACGAACCCATGGCCTCCGTCGATAGCCTGAACGGCAGCGACGGCCGACCTTGCTTACAAAAAAGAAAAAAAAACAAACAAACAAAGAAAAGCCGGTGGCTCGCCGGCTCTGATTTGGGCACGGAAGAGGAAAGAAAGAAAGAAAAGAAGGAAAGAGAGAAGGGATCGGAGATTACCTTGCTCCGGCAACCAAGAGAACTCCGGCGACCCCTTTTTTTGCCCGATGAAAACCTACGGAAGAACTTCTAAAAAAAAAATTCTCCTTGATTCACAAGATTTCTCAGTGGAGATTCAAGAGAGGGGATGGAGGTTTTTATAGAGGAGCTCTCCTCCTCTCACTCGGATTCCCTCTCTGCCCTGTTTTCGATGGAAAGTTGGAAACCGGAGTCTGCTTCATTCGTTTTTTTTTTTTTTTTTTTTTAAACCCGGGTTATTACGCTTTCCATCATTTTTGAATTACTTCGGCCGATGCTGGCAATCCGCACTAATTAACTTTCTGCCCATAAGCTGTTTGCTGCCTGGTATATTGGAGTCCTGTGTTTGATGTATTTGCTGGCATACCTTATCTCTACCACTGAGCAGAACTTTCATTTTACAGTGCATCTAATCTTTTATATATATATATATATATATATATATCTCCGTAACTCATAACTTGCATCCTGCTCGCTAACATGTTTGTCACGAAAAGAAAATCCCATCTCTGTTGTCCAAGATTCTTCCGTGGAAGCAAAGTTTGTTCAATAATTTATAACTGATTATCTTTAAGTCGATCAACTATGGAAGTAATTGTGCTTTCTTATTAGGTATTATAATGTTGATTTCTAGATACATAATGCATGCTTACAAATATTCACACATTTCTTTTATAGAAAATATATAAAGAATCATTTCATTTACATGTACAATAATGTTATATTATTTGCTTTGTTTTTTTTTTTTTAAATTTTTATGAAGATATCTTATATTATAATTTTATATAATTTTTGTTGGATTAATGTGAGCTTACGAGTAACTTAACATAATTATCCTTGTATTCTTAAAGCTTAAATAGGATTTAAAACTGGTAGTGGAATTTGAGCCATGATCTTTTAGGGGGTGCTTGATTGAGGAGAGTAAGGGTCCGATATTAGAATGGGAATGGATGACTTCCATTCTAACTACTTGATTGGAGGAAGTTTCATTCCGATTCTGATTTTAATTCTGGGTGGAATGAAAATGGCCTAATCTATCTATAACTTAATCTTCACTCTTTCCTGTGGATTCAAATTTTCATTTCAATTCTCATTCCGATTTCGATTTCGGTCATGAACCAAATATTTTAGAGAATTAGACCATTTCGATTTCGATTCTAATATATTCTAATTTTTATTTCGATTCTAATTTCGATCGCAAACCAAGCACCTCTTAGTGTGGGATCGTTTCTTATCTTTCACTCCTGATGGTAACACCAGAGCACTGAATCTGCTTTTGTTTTGATTCAGTATTACCCAGAAAAGGATATAGGTTCAGGACACAATCCTGAGATGGTGACATGGGAAGGATGATATACTCACCAAAAAAAAAAAAAAATGGAAATGATGATGCATATGGTTGGATTTCATTACACTCTTGGAATTGGATATAGAATTCGATTCTTTGAGTAAGTCGTTTTTTAAGATTACCAAACAAAAGCGCAGGGTCTTTTTTAGATTACCAAAACAAAAGCAGAAATCCTTTTTGATATCGACTTTAAATTGTTCCCAATCCATGCTTGCTAGCTTACGTACATAATTTTTTGTAGGCCACCCTTATTTTGAAAAAGAAAAGAAAAAGAAAGAAAAAGCATGAGATTACATCAAGCTCGCTTCTTACGTAAACAAACTAGAAAAATAGAAATATATAACCGAACTGTCTACACATTATGAGGCATATTTGTGCCCTCTTCGAAGATTTCGACCACCGATAACCTGTCTTTAATTGCGTCGGCAACATCTCGCATGTCCATTCATTCTTTGGTGATTCTTCTGAGCACGAAAGCCCAATTCGAAGTGATGAAATAATGCATCTCCTCGTTCTCATCTTCTTAGCATTTTCATTTCTAGCTACTGTTGTTATTAGCTTCTTTACATTCTTCTGACAGGATCTTGGGATCCAGAATCTCTATGAATCTTTCAAGAAAGGCCATGCTAACAAATATTTAAACCATCCTCAAGTATATCATCCGTAGGTTTCTTTCCGATAAAGCATCTCTAGCAAAAGTATTCCATAGCTATATGCATCTCCCTGCATAGAAATTTTGCTGTCCATCGCATGTTGTGCATTTCATTTGTACATCGATTGCAGAGTAATTGACATATAGTTTAGGAATGAAGATAATTTTTTATTCAAAACAAAACATAGAGTCACGTCATTAAATGAAGACGAGTCAATTATGCCCCGTGCTTTATAATAGATTTATTGGGATTTATACCGCAAAAAAATTTAATACCCATATTTAAATGGAACTAATTTCAGGTCTACAGTTTGGACCTCTACCAAACTTAGTTTCAATTATGAATAGAGCGAAGCAGCACCTTAAAGAACTTTTAAACCATCCTGATTTGGGGCCACTCGTGTCTCTAGGGTGGGTTCAGTAATCCATATAATTATCTGCAATTTCAAGTTTGTATATGAAGGAGCGATGACAGAATATTTTTGAGATCTTACCTGGAGCGACATGTCCGATGGAACCTTTTATCCCTATCCATCTTATTGAAATTTTGGATGCTGTAGAGCTGGAAGTTAGAGAGAAATTTGGCTAAGGCAAAAGACTGGCTTGCTAGTTCTGGATGTTCCTTGTGCGGAGCCAACGCAGAATCCATATCCCATCTCTTGCTTAGATGCCGTTTTGCCTGTTGTTTGATGGCAAGCATTCAAATTTCACCTGGATATCATGGGTGACCCTCAAATCTACATGATAGCAATGCAGGTCCCTGCGCAGTATAACTGTTCTTTTGGATATAGAAAATTCTTCCTTTCTTTTCTTAGTTGATGGTGGTTGTAATTTTCTTGTGTTGTTCTGTGATGGATCTTTCTGTAAAATCTTTCTTGTTGATTGTCATGGAAATATTGCTTGTGATCTAAAGAATCGTAAGACATCTCACATTAGCAGTTCTTTTCGAAATTTTGATGTATGTGAAAAATTGCTGATTACTTTGGCCCAACCGAGCTCGGCCTTATCAAGTTCTCCTACCGCTCCAACCTTTGAGCATCAGAGTTTCTTGATTCAAAATGGCGGGCAATCCTTTAGTTCTTATTCCGGTGCTTAATGAAGAATGCTGAAACCTATCTTTCTTTTTTCTTGTGAAAGATTCAAACCTGTGTTGTTTGACTCAATAATTTACAATGCCTGTAGACTGCATGGAATTGTCTTATTGCTATTTCTTTATGTATTTCTATTCCGTGCTTGAGAAATTTTTTATTTCTTGTGAATTATTTTTGTGCTTTTTTGCTGATTTCAATGTGGGATGCCTGAGTAAAATTTTTGCATTGCAGTTTCTCTCTCTTTCTAGCTTGCTGTTTCACTGATGTATTTTGATTTCAATGTTGGAATGCCTGAGTAAAATTATTTCGCTGCTGTTTCTTTCCCTTTTTGGCTTTTTTCCCGGTGCTTGCTGGTGTTTTCTTAGTTTTTCTGAAAGATTTGATCTTGTTCTATTTTATTTATGTACTCAGTGACTTCAATTTTGGACTTGTGCAGAAAATGTTGGAATGATTTTTTTGTTTTTGATGGAATACGGAGGCTGAGAAACCAGCCTCCTTTCATTTGTTAAAGCAAAGTATTTACAAGCCAGCTTTGATACAGAGAGAAAGTTACAGAGGCCTGTTTCAGAAGTAAAGAAGTAAAAAACAGACAGGAACCCCACAGAGCCACATTCTGATCTCATCCATGAGTCTGCCATCTTGCTGAAACCACCCAAGAAAACGTTGGAATGATTGGCTTGCACTATTCTGGTTTCTTATTTTTCTCTCTCTTTGTTCTTTGTGCTTTGTAGGTCTTTTTTCCTCGTAAATATTTTATCTTTCACTATTTTACTAGTACATCCTTTGATTCAGGAGGCTCCAGTGGAATTATTGTATCATGATTTCTTTCTTTTCCATGCTTAATAGATTTCTCATCTGTGGTGAAAGGTTTGTCTTTTGCTATTTTACTGATTTATTCTGTGATTTCAATACTGCAATGTTTGGATAGGATGATGTAAGTGCAGGCTTTCACTCTCCTTTCTTTCGTTCTTTCTTTCCATGCTCGATAGATTTCTTCTTTTCTGTGAAGGATTCAATATTATGTTATATGTTTAGTGATTTTACCATGCAAATTGTTGAAGGGAATTATTGTTTCTTTCTTTCCTGAGTGGTTGAACCTTTCAGAAATGAACTTAGTGTTTGCTTATAACTTAAAAGGACTATTAACTGATATATGTTAATAGAGTCAATTCTTTAGTCCTAATGATCTATTGTTGGTGGGTTTTGATTCTTTATTCAAACCGATATTTTCTTGATTTGTATTCCTAAATCAACAGGTGTTGTACCTTTAGATAAGTAGATGGTAAGCGCAAAGTTGAACCGAAAAGTGATTTTTGAATGAAATAATAGCAGTTTATAAGTAAATATTATTTGACACAAATCTGACAGCATGGATATACCTGGTTACGATCGTTTTTCTATTTAGCATCTGGGCGCATAAGATGTGAAAGAATTATAGAAATGCTGAGGGTGAGATGCAGGAAATTTTAGAGATGATATGCATGGTACAGTAAGGGTATGTGTTGGTGAGGATGAAATCATTTAGAACATACATGAAGAGGATGTGCAGCAGAAATTTCAGGACACCCGTTAAAGGAGAAGTTGGTTGATATTTGTTGAATGATTGCAAAAGTATTAAAATCCCTTTTAACCTAAGCTGTCGAAAGGGATTTTGAAAAGCACATCCCAATGGTGGATGCATTCTTTTGTGGTAAGTTAGCACTATAGGATACAAAAAAGCTTATCCAAAAATAAAGATAATCATATTGATTATATTTTCCTAGGAGAACGCATGAAATTGTTTTTCTATTTTTATTTTTCAAAAAATAGGCTGGGACGATGCTGTATGATCTTAATGATCTCCGTCCCATATCATGTGGCTCGTCTTTTCTGTGGCTTATCATAATATTTGACATGTTAGAACCTATGTGGAAATCTTTATTTCCCATGTTTTATGAAGTGACCACAGGATGGTTCCTTGGTCGCTATATGGAAATATGAAATTTGGGTATTTATATAATATTTTGAATATGTTTAGGACCTATGTTTAAATTTTTATTTTCCATTGTTTACACAGTGACCAGCTGATATATATATAGCGATACGAAATCAGGCATACTTGGAATATATTCGGATTGATATATAAATTTTTATTTTTCATGTCGCATATAGTAATCCTAGAATGAATCATGGGTCACATATCACAATAAGCGATAAGAAGTCATTCTGCAACTTCAAAAGCACAAATGCTACCTTTTACCGAAAAAAGAATACAAATGCTAACAAGGGGCCAACTTGATGCGAGTGTTGGGTTTCTTGGAGGCTAAACATGAGAAGCCGCAACACGTGAGATGGCTCACTATAATTTGCAGATGGGAAATTCTTTCACACCGCGGGCTCGCGTGAGGTCGGAGTGCAGCGTTCGAAAATTTTTTTTTTTCTCGTTTGTTTCGGTGCAAGAGCTAATAACTATGAACCGTATATTCGTGGAGCTGCATTGCGTGTAAAAAATATTTTTCTTTGCAGATGGAGAGGTAAAAAAAAAAAAGCAAGCGCCCATCCTTTTCATTTTTTGCGAGAGCTCACCAAAGCCGGTAACTCTTTCGAACCTTCGAAAATTGATTGGTCATTGAGCAAAGATGCATCATGACTTTGCAGGCAGTGGGAAGATGGGGGAGCTGAGGAGCTTCTTTTGAGAAAAACGCGTGCATTCCCTTCAGCTCTAAATAAGGACAGCGATGATCATAAATATGGATGCATTTTTCTACGGAGCTGTGTGAGTGGTGCTATTAAACAAATGAGCTGCCAGCATTTTATAGAGTAATTCTTTATATACTACTTATGGTGTAATAAAACTGATGTATTTCATTCTAAGATGTAGCTCTCGTTTTTCAATGTGTATTTAGTGTTTGAAATTTTTGAATGCTAAAAATATTTTTTTTTAAAAAATTATGAGATTTATTAATAAAAATTATGATATTCTGTAGAAAAAATATCATTTTATTCAATATATCATAATTTTTGTGAATGGATGTTATATTTTTTTATGGAGGAGTATAATAAATTTTGAAAAGGGTCATTATTTTTTGCCTCCATGTTGTATTACGACATTCATTCATCAAAATTATAACATCCATTCACAAAATTTATGATATTTCTATAGAAAATATAGCATTTTATTCGGGGTATCATAATACGGTGAGAAAAAATAATGAATATGTATAAAAAAATATTATGACATTCTCTTATAAAAATTATGATATTTATTCATAAAAATTATGGCATCTTGAATAAAATACTATATTTTCTATAGGTTGTCATAATATTTATGAAGAAGTATCATAATTTTTGTGAATGGATATTATAATTTTTAGAAAGGAGCATTTTCGTCATTCAAAAACTCAAGCACTATGGGACATTAAATATCCATTGGGAAACATGGCTACATGTTTCAATAGAATCACGCGATTCATTCCACATCAAAGAATTACTCGATTGTATATCTTTTGCATTGGTTTAACATCAGTTGTGATGCCAAAATGTTGTGATATCTTAAATACAAGGCCTGGTAAATCTTTCTTGGAGCACCGTTTAACATATTATAGAAATCTCACAAAAAGATTTCACACCAAAAAATATCTAACTAGGCTTAAGTTTTCTATTACTCTTTTCTCAAGAAAAAAAAATTTAAAAAAACTTCCATTGTACTGTTTTGGGCCAACTCCGTACAAAGCTGCCTAACAAAAGAAATTAGCTGACGAGCAACTTGAACACCACTTGTGTGACTTTTCTTTATTATCAAACTATTTTTTGTTTAATATGTGACCCTGGTGAATTTAACTCATACCTGGGAATAAGAGAGGTTTGGCACCCGGTGATTTGATTTGATTTTGATTCGCATCTTATACCTTGCATTTCTCCTAACAAAATTTCAGGCATATATCGAGATGGAACCTCCGGTGTTGATTATGCATAGAGTAGATCTTAGAAATCTAAATAATATTTTCAAAATATTTTTCGGCTTTAGCTATGTGGATGAGGAAGCATTACGGTATGGATCTATTTGGATTGATTATGTGATAACCATGGTGTTTATAATTAGATTTTGTGATGTTTATGATTTGATATTATATCTATAGCTTGGTGGAGATGTTCGGATTTATTAAACAAAAAAAGTAATATGAAAATCCATATGAGTATGTATTTAGCGTAAGAGAATTCATGTGAGTACGTGTGTAATCCAACATTAGATATAAATGGATAGATTTTAGATATTTACATGGGATCAAAAAATCTAAATACTATTTTGACCAAAATTCTAATTTTTTTTGGTTGACATGGAGGATAAAAAAAAAATCTTAATATTTTAAATATCTCGATTAATTTATTTTTTTTAAAAAAATCACTGCATTAAGGAATATGTTAAATGATTTGTAATTTACTTTTGAAATTTATTGTGAGACCTGGTTTGCTCAGCTTGGCCCCGTCGCCAAAAAAAGCCCAAGATTCATCAAAAAGGAAGGATAGACCTTTGCTTCTCTTGCACAAGGGTGGAGTTTGATTCTAGCTCCTTCTCGACTGGATTGGAGGTTAGGGTATAGGCTAGGAAACCCTAGCCTTCATTGTCTATAATGCCCGAAGGCCTCCCACCCCCCTTGATGCCTCAGTGGCCATCGCCAAAAGGAAAAAAATTCATGGCCCTTCCATAGTTATTGTCACTAGAGCTAAAGCACTGCTACCTCCCAACTCACCAGCATCCTTTTTCTCATCTTATTCTTACCTTGAGCGGCTTTTTTTGGCCAGGATCTTAGCAAGAGATCACTGGATTTCCAACAGCAAATCAACCTCTGTTTCATCCTTGTCTTTTTCCTCCTTGTCGGCCATCCACCTGCACCACGACCGTGTCTTTGGTCTTGGTCGAGTTCTCTTCGATCTTAGACGATTATGCAATGGATCTCAACCAGTGGTGAGCAGCTGGGGCTTGATCCAACATACAGTTACCATAATCTCTTGTTTTTCCTTACTTTTTCTTTCAATTTTTATTTTCTATCCAGTCGGCCATCGCTGCCACTGATATTGTCACATGTCGCCATTAGTCTTGGATGGCCCTTTTCTTTTCCTTTGATGTGAGGAAGAGTGAGGCCATGTCTCTCTCGTTTCCCTTATCCTTCTCTCATTTTCTCTATCATCTCTTCTTCTCTCTCAACATGCTTTACTGAACCCACTAGAGGGTCCAAGATTGTTACTCTAGATCTCTGGTGGACCCAAATAAAGGGTCCAAGACTGATGTTGCTATGATCCCCTGCTGTATTGATCTCTATCTTGGCTTTTGTTGAATATTCATTATTAACAAATACTTGTCATATCATATTTGAACTTATTAGATTCTTACTTTATGATCTACTATGGATTTACCAAAATTTGATCTATTCAATTTGTCGGGCATCATTATTCGAACATGTCCTTCTCATCTCATATTTTTTTCACCACAATCATAATCACTTTATGGTTTCTTTTGGTTTTTAGTTTCAGCTATGTATAAAAGCAATCACCTGGATAAAAAGATGTTTTGAGCAAAGGGCTTGGCGCTCTAATCCTCAAATCAAGGTAAATCCTAAAATCTTTGTTCATTAATTAGTTATGTATTAGATAGGATCAAGAAATTTGATATTGAGAATAATTTTGATCTTAGAGCTTTGAAAATATATAGGAATCTTACAATAATTTACTATTTCTTATTTTGATGGTTTATCAAGGATAAGTTAAAACTATATCGATTAATTAGAATTGCTAGGCATGGACAATAACAATTATGATTGAATTTATCGTCAGTAGAGATAAAAATTCTCATACTTGATCACTAGTAAGTACTTATTTATTAGTTTGCACCACTAGATTTGTATTGTGAAATTTGTATTGATGGATTTGATTTTGTAATAGACAATATCATTTTTATATAATTTTTCAACATAAGTATAATATATATATATGTGTGTGTGTGTGTGTGTGTGTGTATGAATATATGGTTATATGAATATATGGTTGATAATATGGTTATATGAATATAATATAATTATCTTAAAATTAAGGAATAGACTATTCAATTGAAATTGATTTGATAAGAATGATATATATTAATAGATAGATTAGAAATTGTTTGGACTAACCTCCTCATGAGATAGCTTCCACGTGCTTATGCATGGGATGTCCTCAACGAGCCTGTGTGGGATAGCCTCCGCAGGCTAATATGTGGGACAATTTCATATGAGCTTATTCGTGGGATAGCCTTTATAGGCTTGCATATAGGATAGTTTTCATAAGCTTAGGCATGAGATAGTCTCTACGAGGTTATGCATGGGATAGCTTTCACGGACTAAAGAATGGATATTTTGTTATCAGTCCAGGTTATGATTTTCATTAGTCTAAAGTTGGAAAGTAAATTATTATTAATTTTAGAATTATGATAAAGAGGGAGGAAAAATAAGACATATGAAACCATTATTTATGAAACCAATATTGAATAAAAGATTTTCCTACTGGTATATTGTTATATATCTCTTTTAATGAGATGGATGTTTGATATATATTTATGCAGATATTTATCATTTTAATTTAGTATATTAGATATTTGATATGTGATTTTATATTTTATATTTTATCTTGATATTATTTGTTGCTATTTTTAAGTTATATGATTATATTAGTATGGACGTATGGAGATTCTTATTCAGCTGTAAAGCTCATGCCCATTCTTCTTGATATGATGCTTATACGTGGCTATGGTTGGGATTATAAATGAAAGGATGAATATATAGAGCATCACTAATATCAGTTGGATGATAGTACTAATTGATGTCATAATTATTTATGAATATTGAGTTTGTAATAGATTTTTAGATATTGTATATTTCTTTCGGTCTTATTCTAAAGATTGTGCAGCCATATCGTGTGGTCGACTTAGATGTTGGATTCGGAACATGACATTTATTAATTAAAGTATCTATATAGGAAAGAAAATAGTGATTTAAATATATTATCTGTTATGTCGATAATTTATTGGCTAATATCTTGAAATTTAGAGGTTTGTATTGGTGGATATAATCATGATCAAGATTTTTCTAAAGAGAGATATATTATCGATATAATTAGAGTTAAAATCGAATCAGATATCAACATATTAGTATCCATATTTATTTTTTTTATAAATACAGATATGGATATAAATATTAGTTGGATG
This sequence comes from Cocos nucifera, assembly GCA_006176705.1. NCBI lineage: Eukaryota > Viridiplantae > Streptophyta > Magnoliopsida > Arecales > Arecaceae > Cocos > Cocos nucifera. The sequence continues at coordinate 3,334,119 of QRFJ01000034.1, read as the reverse complement.
TAAAAATTTATATTTATATTTATTTTAAATAAATATGGATATAAATCGAATACTTGAAGTATGGATGTAAATTAGATAATTAAATTTTATGATTACAGAATCAAAAATATTTTTAATTTGATGATAAATTAAATTAATAATATATTAATATTGTTATATATATTTTTAAAAGTTAATGGGTGGTTTACATAATTATACGATGATGGATAGAATCGAATATTCGAATACCGATCAAATAATTATCTATCTATATTAATTTTTTTTATAAATATTAATTAAATATTTAAATTTTTATTTATATTTAAATAAATATAAATATAAAAATAAATTTGAATAGATATTATCTATAACCTTTTTATCCTCGACACAATCCAAGGCCGATAAAATCCCTTCTTCCAGAGCCGTGTTAAAGATTTTCAGTTTTCCAGTCAACTCACTCTCCGTGACATGGGACATGATTATTCAGTAAAGTAACGTGGACAAGAGGCAACTTTTCCTGTGACATAATTATTTGTTCTCGAGAGTCTGAAGGAATTCTGAAGGTAGGCGGCGCTTGGTGGACATACGGTCACTTGTGGACTCCACCAAGTCATCCACCCATGTGCTAGCTATTGCGAGTCTCCTCCACGTTCCTGAAAAATCTTGGCAAGAGCCAAGACTAATCGCTTCGCCCCAAGCAAAAGGTCCACAAGATGTAAATGATGAAAGAAGGGTCGATGGCAGGACATAGAAGTCGGTCAACACTAGATGGCAGCACATAGAAATACAGTCAGAAAATTCCAGAAACAATCGACAAAAATTATGAGCGGACCGGAGAATAAAAAGGCCAATGCAGAATGTGAGGTTCCAGTTCTGCCCCAACTCTCGTTTGTGTGGAGGGAATAAAAGAAAAATACTTTAAAAAATGTTCCTCCTCTTGTATTTGCTCCTTCTTTCTACTTCAATCATTCTATTAGTGTAGAATCTGATTGACGACGAATCGATCTGAAGTTGAAGAAAAAAATATCGTCGTCGGTGATCTATAAAATAAAATTTCATCCAGAATCGGTGGTGGTGACTTCGGCAGGACTCTTTGATGATTAAGTCAGCTCTTCTGGCCAACAAAAATGGAGTGCCCAAAAAAAAATTCAGCAAAATTTTGAGAAGGAGAAGAGAGCTTAGAAAAAATATATCTGAAGGATTCCTGTTTATAAACGGAGCATGTAGCAGACTGATAGTGACAGCCATACCATCCGATTGTAGGCCGCTCGGAGTCACATGAAATTTGTTACGGAGAGAGAGGTATCGCCAAACTGATAGTGATAGACATAATCATCCAGTAGTGGATCGCTCGGAGCCGCGCAGGGTTTGCTACAGAGAGAGGTATCGTCAGACTGATAGTGACAGTCATATCGTCCGATTGTAGGCCGCTCGGAACCGCGTGAGGTTTGTTATGGAGAGAGATGTCTCCTATAGTGATGTGTCCGTTCGTCAAGATTTAATAGTCAAAGTTCGAATGAAGCAGACGTTGATTGGTGAAGAATTTTGACATATATCAATTCTAGAGGAGTTCGAACTCCTAAAGAAAATACGGTTAGAGGAGATCATCCGGAAGGAACGCTAGCTAAAATCTGGAAGTAATCCACTGGAGGAATCCAATTGAAGGAGAAGTTCGGAAGGAGTTCGGCTCTTAGAGCAATTCGATTGAAGGAGAAGTCCGAAAGAAATTCGACCACTGGAGGAATCTGACTGAAGGAAAAGTTTTGAAGGAGTTCAGCTCCTGGAGAAATCTGACTGAGGGAGAAATTCAGAAGGAGTTTGGCTTATGGAGGAATCTGAATGAAGAAGAAGTCTGAAAGCCGCCTGCAATAGATTGATAGTGATAGTCGTAGCCGTCCGGTACTGAATCGCTTGGGGTCATGTGGAGGGATGAAGAGTTTTGACACATGTCAGATCCAGAGGAGTTCAGACTCCTAAAGGAAATACGGTTAAAGGGGGTCATCCGAAAGGATTACTACTCAAAATCTGAAAGTAATCCACTGGAGGAATCCAGATGGAGTTCGACTGATGGAGAAGTTCAGAAGAAGTCTGGCTGGTCAAGAAGTTCGACTGAAGGAGTTTGACTTATGGAGAAGTTCGGCTGAAGGAGAAGTCCAGAATGGGTTCAGCCACTGAAGAAATTCAACTGAAGAAGAAGTCCTAAAGGAGTTCAACTCCTAGAGGAATCTGACTGAAGAAAAAATCCAAAAAAAGTTTGGCTCCTGGAGGAATCTGACTGAAGAAGAAGTCTTGAAGGAGTTTGACTCTTGAAGGAATCTGACTGAAGGAGAAGTCCAAAGGAAGTCGGGCTCCTGGAGGAATCCATCTGAAGGAGAAGTTCGGAGGAGGTTCGGCTCCCGAAGGAATCCAACTGAAGTAGAGGTCCGGGGGGAGTTCGACACCTGAAGGAATCTGACTGAGGGGGTTCGGCTCCTAGAAAAATCTGACTGAAGTAGAGGTCCAAAGGAGTTCGGCTCCTAGAGGAATCCATCTGAAGAAGAAGTTTGGAATGAGTTCGGCTTTTAGAGAAATTTGACTGAAAGAAAAATTCGGAAGAAGTTCGGCTGCTGGAGGAGTTTAGCCGGGGTTCGATCGTCGAGAAGTTCGGCCGGCTGAAGGGGTTTGGCTAAGGTTTAGCCGCTGGAGGAGTTCGGCTGGGGTCCAACCGCTAGAGGAGATTTTTTGATCAAAGCACTTTCATGATTATCGGTTGCATTAGGCTAAGCATCATGCAGAACTTCAGCGGAAGCGAGATTTATCCCCAACAATAGTCTCTCCATTTTTGAGTTCGAAATTTGAAGAAAGAGAGTACAAAAAATATGACTGCCGAAGTTCTCTTTCGGGCTCTGCACCCATTCAGGTTGAAGTTCGAGGAAGATTTTATCTCCAGTCGAGGTTGAAGGAGATCTTATCTTCTATTGAAGGATTGAAGCTCGGGGAAGATCTTATCTCCAACCGAGGTTGAAGGAGATCTTATCTCCTATTGAAGTTGACGTTGAAGCTCGGAGGAGATCTTATCTCCAGTCGAGGTTGAAAAAGATCTTATCTTCTATTGACGTTGAAGTTGAAGCTTAGGGGAGATCTTATCTTCAGCCGAGGTTGAAGGAGATCTTATCTCCTGTTGAGATTGGCATTGAAGCTTGGGGGAGATCTTATCTTCAGTCGAGGTTGAAGAAGATCTTATTTTCTATTGACATTGAAGTTGAAGCTCGGAGAAGATCTTATCTCCAAACGAGATTGAAGAAGATTTTATCTCCTGTTGAGATTGGCACTGAAGCTTAGAGAAGATCTTATCTCCAGCCGAGGTTGAAGGAGATCTTATCTCCTATTGAAGGGTTGGAGCTCGGAGGAGATCTTATTTTCAGCAGAGGTTGAAGAAGATCTTATCTCCTATTGAAGTTGATGTTGAGGCTCGAAGGAGATCTTACCTCCAATCGACGTTGAAGGAGATCTTATCTCTTGTTGAGGTTAATGTTGAAGCTCGGAGGAGATCTTATCTGCAGTCGATGTTGAAGAAGATCTTATCTTCTATTGACGGGTTGGAGCTCGGAGGAGATCTTATCTCCAATCGAGGTTGAAGGAGATCCTATCTTCTATTGACGTTGAAGTTGAAGCTCGGAGGAGATCTTATCTCCAATCGAGGTTGAAGAAGATCTTATTATCTCCTATTGAGATTGGCGTTGAAGCTTGGGGGAGATCTTATCTTCAGTCGAGGTTGAAGGAGATCTTATCTCCTTTTGACGTTGAAGTTTGAAGCTCGGAGGAGATCTTATCTTCAGTCGAGGTTAAAGAAGATCTTATCTCCTGTTGAGGTTGGCGTTGAAGCTCAGGGGAGATCTTATCTCCAACCGAGATTGAAGAAGATTTTATCTCTTATTAAGGTTGGCATTGAAGCTCGGGAGAGATCTTATCTTCTATCGAGGTTGAAGGAGATCTTATCTCCTATTGATGGATTGGAGCTTAGGAGAGATCTTATCTCCAGCTGAGGTTAAAGATGATCTTATCTCCCGTTGAAGTTGATGTTGAAGCTCGGAAGAGATATTATCTTTAGTCGAGGTTGAAGGAGATCTTATCTCCTGTTAAGATTGACGTTGAAGCTCGGGAGAGATCTTATCTCCAGCCGAGGTTGAAGGAGATCTTATCTTCTATTTATGGGTTGGAGCTCGGAAGAGATCTTATCTCTAGCTAAGGTTGAAGGAGATCATATCTCCTATTAACGTTGAAGTTGAAGCTCGGAGGAGATGTTATTTCTAGCCAAGGTTGAAGGAGATCTTATATCCTGTTGAGGTTGGCGTTGAAGCTTGGAAGAGATCTTATCTCCAACCGAGGTTGAAGGAGATCTTATCTTCTATTGATGTTGAAGTTGAAGCTCGGGAAAGATCTTATCTCCAACCAAGGTTGAAGAAGATCTTATCTTCTGTTGAGGTTGGCATTGAAGCTCGAGGGAGATCTTATCTCCAACCGAGGTTGAAGGAGATCTTATCTCCTATTGACGAGTCGAATCTTGGGGGAGATCTTATCTTCAGTCGAGATTGAAGAAGATTTTATCTCCTGTTGACGTTGAAGTTGAAGCTCGAAGGAGATCTTATCTCCAACCGAGGTTGAAAGAAATCTTATCTCCTATTGAGGTTGGCGTTGAAGCTCGGGGGAGATCTTATCTCCAACCGAGGATTGAAGAAGATCTTATCTCTTATTGAAAGATTGGAGCTTGGGGGAGATCTTATCTCTAATCGAGGTTGAAGGAGATCTTATCTTCTATTGAAGTTAATGTTGAAGCTCGGAAGAGATCTTATCTCCAGTCGAGATTAAAGAGATCTTATCTTCTGTTGAGGTTGATGGAGATCTTATCTCCTATTGACGGGTTGGAGTTCGGGGGAGATCTTATCTCCAGCCAAGGTTAAAGGAGATCCTATCTCCTGTTGATGTTGAAGTTGAAGCTTGGGAGAGATCTTATCTCCAGCTGAGATTGAAGAAGATCTTATCCCCTATTGACGTTGAAGTTAAAGCTCGGGGGAGATCTTATCTCTGGCCGAGATTGAAGAATCTTATCTCCTATTGAGGTTGGTGTTGAAGCTCGGGGAGACCTTATCTCCAAGCCGAGGTTGAAGAAGATCTTATCTTCTGTTGATGTTGAAGTTGAAGCTCGGGGAAGATCTTATCTGTAGCCGAGGTTGAAGGAGATCTTATCTCCTGTTGAGTTTGGCATTGAAGCTCGGGAGAGAGATCTTATCTCCAACCGAAGTTGAAGGAGATCTTATCTCCTGTTGATGAGTCGGAGCTCGAGGAAGATCTTATCTCCAATCGAGGTTAAAGGAGATCTTATCTCCTGTTGAAGTTGGCATTGAAGCTCGGGGGAGATCTTATCTCCAGCCGAGGTTGAAGAAAATCTTATCTCCTATTGAAGGGTTAGAGCTCGGAAAAGATCTTATCTCCAACCGAAGTTAAAGGACCCCTCCTCTCACCTCATCTAAAATGAACGAGGCATTCGACTTTGCTCACGTTAGGACAAGGTTCTCCTCCTATTTCTAACCGACTGTAGGGGCACATAAGCATCGTTGTCAGGTCTCTCTTCTCATCTCATCTAAAATGAATGAGGTCTTCGACTTTGCTTACGTTAGGACAAGATTCTCCTCCTATTTCTAATGGATTGTAGGGGCATATAAGGATTGTTGTCAGGGCCTCTTTCTTCATCTCGTCTAAAATAAACGAGGTCTTCGATTTTGCTCACATTAGGATGAGGTTCTTCTCCTATTTCTAACGGACTGTAGGGATATATAAGGGCCATTGTCAGGGCCTCTCCCCTCATCTCATCTAAAACGAACGAGACCTTCGACTTGCTCATGTTAGGATGAGGTTCTCCTCCTATTTCTAATATGACCACTATTGATTATTTCTTTCTTATCGTCATATAGTTTTTACACTAAGAAATAATAATATTAAAATGGAGGAGTTTTATTGAAGAAAAATTACCGATAGTACATTCTTAGATTCTCTGAGTTTCAAGATTGTGGGAGCGTTGTTCCTCCAAGCTTTTTTAGATGATAAGTTTCGAGCTAGATGACCTCTTCTACTTCATACAAACCTTCTCAATTTGGGACAAGCTTTTCTTAGCTCTGAGGCTGAGAGATGGCGGCTTGCTGAAGTACTAAGCCCCCCTAGAGATAGTATTGATGATGTCGGAAGGCGGCTGATCTCCTTATTGTTCCTTCCTCATTTGTGGCTCTAGCTATGATAGCGCCCTTGGCTGATCTTCTCTTGCTTCAGATCGACATCTGTGGAGCATTAAGAGGGGCATAGTTGTGAAACCTTTTGGGGAAAACTTCGCATCCTTCCATCGGAGCTTCTTCGACGATGAGCTCGAGGAGGAGTTTGGACTCGCTTGCACTTGGAAGAAGTCCGTGAGCATGGCCGAACTTCATTCGGCCCTCCATCAGCCATGGGTTTACTAGACTTATCTGCCTGTCACTTTTCTGCAGCTCTCTCATCTCTCAATCTGAAGGCTTCTTTCGCTCGGACATATCCTTCAGCCCAAGCTAGCAGATCTACAAAGTCTCTGAGGTACTTCTTCTCTAGGAAGAACAGTAAATCATTCTTTTGAAGATCGTCCTTGAGTGCGGCCATTGCAATAGACTGGTCTAGATTCCAGATCTTTAATGCAGCAGTATTAAACCGAGTAACATAAGCCCGGATAGATTCTTTCTTCTTCTGCTTGATATTCATCAAAAAATCCAAATCTCGGTGTGGATGTCGACTGCTGACGAAGTGAGCCACAAATTGATGGCTCATCTGGTCAAAAAAGAAGATCGTATCCAACTTCAACATCGAGTATCAATTTTTTGCTGCTCCTTTAAGATAGACGAAAAAGCTCAGCATAAAATGACATCTGGTGCACTATGAAATAACATCATAGTCTATAAGGCCTGCAGATGATCGACCGAATCAATGGTTCTATTGTAGCTTTCAAATCAGAGAATGCTCAAAGTTTGGTGAACGGATTTTTGCATAATTCGGAGAGAGAAAGGGGGGATCGGTGCGGACGTTGTCATGGTGAGCCGGGGCGACATGGCCGAGCTTCTTAATCCATCAATTCATTCTCCATAATTTCTGATCGAGGACGTCATCTCTATCATAGATCTTGAAAGGCTTTCGACTGTAGATGGAGAAGATTTCTTCTAGAGAAGAATCACGATCCGAACAAAAATTCTCTGCTTTCTATTTTTCTTTTCCAAAGATGATGGGCATGCTAGCCCAAGTGCTCTTTCTTTGGTCTGATTCCTGACATCCTGATGGAGAATTTTTTGATGGAATCACCATCGGAGGGCTACCGCATGGCCTGCACTATCTCAATGAGGTCCTAAATCCGCTGCATCAATAGGTTAAACTACTTCGGATCTACCATGACCGTCGATGGAGGAGGAGGTTAAAGCATCGATGCTGGAACCAGAACAGATGGGTCTGGCTCGGATCTGACGGTAGAAGCGGTATATCTTCTAGTAGTCGCCTTCTTTGGAGGCATTTTTTGAGATTGAGGGAGAGGATAGAGATGGACCTTGGAGAAGAAGATCCAAAGGATTGATTGAGTACTCCTTTAAGAATAAGGATACCTCAGGAATAGCAGGTCTTTCCTCCAGCGTCAATTCTGTTGGTGCAGAATCTGGTTGACGTTGGATCGAGCTGGAGTTGGAGAAGAAGAGATCGTCGTCGATGACCTGCAAAATAAAATTTCATCCGAAGTCGGTGGTGGTGGCTTTGGTAGGATCCTTCGATGATCAAGTCGGCTCTTCTGGCCAATAGAAATGAAGTGCTCAAGAAAGAATTCGACAAAATTTTGAAAAGAAAAAGAGAGCTTAGAGAAAATATATCTTAAGGATCCCTTTTTATAGACGGAGCATGTAGCAGACTGATAGTGACAGCCATATCATCCGATCGTTGATCTCTCGGGACTGCGTGGGATTTATTATTGGAGAGAAAGGTATCGTCAGACTGATAGTGATAGCTATAACCATCCGATAGTGGGCTGCTCAGGACCGCATGAGATTTGCTACGGAGAGAGAGGTATCGTCAGACTGATAGTGACAGCCATACCATCCGATCGTAGGCTGCTCGGGGCTGCGTGAGGTTTATTATGGAGAGAGAGATGTCTCCTATAGTGATGTGCTCGTTCGTCGAAATTTAATAGTCGAAGTGTGGAGGAAGCAGACGTTGATTGGTGAAGAACTTTGACATATATCAATTTCAAAGGAGTTCGGACTCTTAAAAAAAATACGGCTAGAGAAGATCATCCAGGAGGAATGTTAGCTAAAATCTAAAAGTAATCCACTGAAAGAATCTGACTGAAAGAGAAATCTGGAAGAAGTTCGCCTCCTAGAGAAATCCGACTGAAGGAGAAGTTCGGAAGGGGTTTGGTCGTTGAAGGAATCCGATTGAAGGAGAAGTCCTGAAAGAGTTTGGCTCTTGGAGAAATCTGACTGAAGGAGAAATCTGAAAGAAGTTCGGCTTCTGAAGAAATCTGATTGAAAAAAAAGTCTGAAAGCCATCTGTAGCAGACTGATAGTGACAGTCGTAGCCGTCTGGTACTGAGCTGCTCGGGACCACGTGGAGGGGTGAAGAGCTTTGACACATGTCAGTTTCAGAGGAGTTTGGACTCCTAAAGAAAATACGGCTAGAGGGGATCATCCGAAAGGAATGCTATTCGAATTTTGGAAGTAATCCATTAGAGAAATTCGGATGTAGTTCGACTGATGGAGAAGTCCAAAAGGAGTTCAGTTGGTATAGAAGTTCGGCTGAAGGAGTTCGACTAGTGGAGAAGTTTGGCTGAAAGAGAAGTTCGAAAGTGATTTAGTCGCTAGAGAAATTTGACTGAAAAAGAAGCCTTAAAGGAGTTCGGCTCATGAAGGAATCTGACTGAAGAAAAAATCCGAAAGGAGTTCAGCTCCTGGAGGAATCCGACTAAAGGAGAAGTTCTGAAGGAGTTTAACTTCTGAAGAAATCTGACTGAAGGAGAAGTTCGAAAGGAGTTCAGCTTCTACAGAAATCCGATTGAAGAAGTTCGGCTTTTGAAAGAATCTGACTGAAGGAGAAGTCGAGAGGGAGTTCGGCTCCTAGAGGAATCCATCTGAAGGAGAAGTTTGGAGGGGGTTCGGCTCCTCGAGGAATCCGACTGAAGTAGAGGTCCGGAGGGAGTTCGACTTCTAGAGGAATTCGACTGAGGAAGAAGTCCGGAGGGAGTTGGGCTCCTGAAAAAATCTATCTAAAGAAGAAGTTCGAAGGGGGTTTAGCTCCTGGAGGAATCCGACTGAAGTAGAGGTTCGAAAGAAGTTCGGTTCCTGGAGAAATTCATATGAAGGAGAAGTCTGGAAGGAGTTCGGCTTCCGACAAAATTTGACTGAAGAAGAAATCTGAAAAGAGTTCAGCCGCTGGAGGAGTTTAGTCGGGGTTCGATCGCTGAGGAGTTCGGCCGACTGAAGGGGTTCGACTAAGATTTGGCCATTGGAGGAGTTCGGCTGAGATCCGACTGCTGGAGGAGAATTTTCGATCGAAGCTCTTTCGTGATTATTAGTTGCATTAGACTAAACATCAGGCTCAACTTCGACGGAAGCGGAATTTATCCTCAACACATTCCATCGGGGATGGCTGCAAGAAATCTTGCTCAGAATGGTAAAACAAGTTATCTGTTTTATATTTTTTCTCAAGAACTAATTAATATAATCTATTCTCTTCTTTTCTTGCCTTTTATACTTGACCTTCCATTTTGATGGGGATAAATATTTTCTTGCTGTACCAAAATATGAACCATATTTATTAAAAAATATATATTTTAAGATTTTTTTATTTTATTTTTCCACCCGCACTATTTAGCTCCGTCTGTAAATTTCTACTTTCTTCTTTGATTAATAAATAGGGGGTAGCAACCGTTGCTACCTTCTATTTCCGTTAAAAAAAAAAAGAGAGGACGTTTAACTAAGGCAAGTTGCACACAGGTGTTTATTTTTTTCTCCTCATAACTCGGTAAAAAACATTTTTTTAGTCTTTTGATGAATGCTAAAACAAAATTGTTTTAGCATTTCAAATCAAGAGATCCAAGTCTCAAACCTTGGATGGTGGTGGTGTTACAATATTTTTGTTTAGAAAAAAAAAATAGTAGATTAAGTTATAATTCACCATCAGTTACATATCCTATCTCTAGATGTTGATGTTTTCATCATTTTTTCCGGAATCAACTGAGCTTACTTAAAATGACGGCGTCATTGGTTTGGATTGTTCCCCCCTCGTAATAACCACAAAAATCATTTGCGCTGAAAGCAAATATTCCAGACATAATTGTTGGCTGTGAGTTAAATCTGTATACGGATATAACTTGCTATTGGTGCATGGGTGCAGGAACGGTTGGCCAGAGGACTCTTGTCGGATATCGTGCCCTGGCACCGAAGACAGCCGTGCCCGTGGGGCGCCCTTACAATCGTCGGTGCAAGGGGAACTATTACTGTCGAGGTCCCCCGGTCCCATAGCTTCAGAGTAAAACGGTAGGCATGCTGCTAGTGGCTGCTGCGGCCGGTCCAACCCCTTGAAATGGACCGTATGAACTAGAATAAGCGGCAGCATAATGGATGCCGTGTTCGGTTAATCTGCTGTATGTGTACGGTGTAGTAATGGCAAATATAGCGCCTTTTAAAGTTCCATTCTACGCAGTTGCGGTCCCTCTCTTATCCACTTCTTTATTGCTATTTTTTGCGTTCCAACCATGGTCGGATGGAAATCTTGACATCCCCACTAATTGCAGTAATTAAAGTTAAATGATACATGAAGGAATTCAAATCAAAGAAAAGAAAACGAAGAATGTCTTGGATACTTAAATGCAAAAAAGCAGCTTCTTGCTAAATGTAAAAAGAGCCAATGTACTCCAAAGTCACTTCTATATTGTTAATAAAGCAGCAATCCTAAAAGCCAGGCTTTTTTTTTTAATGTAAAGGAAACTTTATTAATGAATGGGAGGAGAGGAGAATATACAGAGACTGATGTCTCCCTTGGGAAGCAGCTACAAGGTCTTGGTCAATGAACAGGAAAAAGGAAATCAACCACCATCCAAAAAACAGAGTTCAAACCAGAAACAAGGGAAAGACTGAAACTTTTCAACTTCAGCAACAGTTTCAAAAAACTTGGTCAAGGGTTCAACAGTTAAGCGTGTTGGAGCTGTAACACCCAGTCCATTTGGGCTTTGAACCTGGCCCAAATTCAAAAAGGACCCAAATACCCTATGAGTCACATGTGGAAGAGAGAGAAAGACGACTCTTATTCGGAGTTTTCTTCTCCTCCGACTTCGGCGGGATTGAGAGCAGATGGGAATCCTAGGGAGCATAGGAAAGCTCCTCTATAAGAAGACCCTTTCTCCTCCATGGATTTTGTGCCGAAGTTGTATGAGAAATCGCCACGAATCGTCGGGAGATTCTTCCGCAGACTGCCATCGAGGAAAAGAGGATGTCGGGGGTTGTCGGAGCAGGTAAGCTCCTTTCTTTTCTTTTCTTCTTTTTTTCTTCTGGATCGCCGATGCCAATTAAAGACGGTGAGCCACCGAGTTTGGGTTCAAAACACGGCAGCCCTTATTTTTGTGATGCTTGCCTGTGTGCCGCCGGCCATAGCATCGCTGCACTTTTGGGCTATCATCGGGGCCATGGCTTCACTGCCACTGGAGGCCGCCATGGGTGGCCAGCCGGTCAGCCGTGGCTATGGAGATGGATGGACGAACGGGAAAGAGGATTGATTTCCCCTGAGAAAAAAAGAGAAGAGAGGAAAGAGAGGTCTCCCTCCTCTTAATTTTAATTAATCAACTAATTAATTAATTATTTAGTTAGTTAATTATTTAAATTATGAGGAATAATAAGAAAAAGAAGAAAAAAAGAGAAGAGAGGGAAAGGTTATTCCTCTCTATTCTAATTATTTAATTAAATTAATCATTAATTCTTTATTCTTTTGTAGATGGATTATTAAAAAAAGAAAAAAGTTTTTCTCTCTCTTTCCTCTCTTCCTGCTTTAAGAAGTGAAATCCACTTTCTCTCTCTAAAAGCTTGACTTTCTCTCTCTAGAATTTTTTTCTCTAGAAATCTTGGAAAAAGAGTATGGACCTTGGTGAATCTCGATAGAGGATTTAAGACTTTAAATTGATCTAATTAATTTATTTTAAAAAATTAAATTAAATTTATAGGAGAATAAATTACTAGACTGGAGGACATCGAGTAAAGTTTTGACATCAGATCATAGTCTTGTGAGTTCCATTTATCATAATTGAGGTAAGAGTCTCTATACATGATCACCATTAAATATGCTATTTTTATCATTAGATTTGTATTGATGGTTTTATATTGTTAAAAATTCATGATCGATGGATTATTATGTTGAGATAATATTATGGCTGGTATAATTTTTCAACATGAGTATGTTATGTATTTAGTATATATGCGTGTAACAATGATTAATGGTATGAGTATATGGATATGATATATTTATTTTGTACGTCATATAAATTAAAATTAATTATCATGATAATTATAACCGTTCAGTAGTAGGATCATCTATAGGAATCCGTCTGAAGGAACAGTCTGTTAGAAGTTTGGCTTCCAAAAAAGCCTGAGTGGAGGAGAAGTTCAGAAGGAGTTCGACTTCCATAGAAGTCCGACTGCTGAAGGAGTTCGGAAGGAGTTTGGCTTTCATAGAAGTCTGATTGAAGGAGATGTCTGGGAGGAGTCTGGCTCTTAGAGAAGCCCGATCGAAGGAGATGTCTGGGGGAGTCCGGCTCCTGGAGAAGTTCGGCCGCTGAGGAGTTTGGTCGGGGCTCGGCCGCTGAGGAGTTTGGTCGGGGCTCGGCTAAGGCTCATCCACTGAAGCTTTTCTGTGACTATCGATTGCATTATCAACTGAGCATCTGACTGAACTTCGATAGGAGCGAGGTTTATCCCCAACAATAGTTTCTCCACTTTTGAGTTTAAAATTCGAAGAAAGTACCAAAATAGACAACTATCGAAGTTCTTTCCCGGGCTCCGCACCCGTTGAAGTCGAAGCTCGGGGGATTATATCTCCTACAGTCGAGGTCAGCTTGGGGAGATCTCATCTCCTGCGGTCGATGTTGATATGGGCACTCGGAGGAGATCTTATCTCCAGTAGGCGAGGTTGGCTCGGGGGAGATCTCATCTCCTATGGTTGAGATTGATACAGACGCTCGGAGGAGATCTTATCTCTAGCAGCCGAGGTTGGCTCGGTCGCTCGGGGGAGATCTTATCTCCTACAGTCGAGGTTACCTCAGGAAAGATCTTATCTCCCGCAGTCGAGATTGATATGGGTGCTTGAAGGAGATCTTATCTCTTGCAACCGAGATTGGCCCGGTCGCTCGGGGGAGATCTCATCTCCTACGGTCGAGATTGCCTCGGAGAAGATCTTATCTCCTGCAGTCGAGATTAATATTGGCCCTCGGAAGAGATCTTATCTCCTACTACCGAGGTTGAATCGGGCGCTCGAGAAAAAATCTTATCTCCAACAGCCAAGGTTGGCCCAATCGAGGTTGATACGGACGCTCGATGGAGATCTTATCTCCAACAACCGAGGTTGGCCCGATCGCTCGGGGAGATCTTATCTCCTACGGTCGAGGTTGATATGGGTGCTCGAAGAAGATCTTATCTCCAACAATCGAGGTTGGCCCGGTCGCTCAAGGGAGATCTTATCTCCTACGACTGAGGTTGCCTCGGGGGAGATCTTATCTCATGCAGCCAAGGTTGATAACAGGCGCTCGGAGGAGATCTTATCTTCTGCAATCGAGGTTGGCTCGGTCGCTCAGGGGGAGATCTCATCTCCTGCAGCCGAGGTTGCTTTGAAAGAGATCTTATCTCCTGCAGCCGAGGTTAATACGGACCCTCGAAGGAGATCTTATCTTCTACGACCGAGGTTGATCCAGGTGCTTGAGGGAGATCTTATCTCCAACAGCCGAGGTTGGTCCGACCGAGGTTGATATAGGCACTTGGGGGGATCTTATCTCCAGCAGTCGAGGTTGGCCTGATCGTTCGAAAGAGATCTTATCTCCTACGATCGATGTTGATACGGACGCTCGAAGGAGATCTTATCTTCAGCAGCCGAGGTTGGTCCGACCGAGGTTGATACGGGCGCTCGGAGAAGATCTTATCTCCAACAGCCGAGGTTGGCCCAGTCGCTTAGGGGAGATCTTATCTCCTGCAGCTATGGTTGATACGGATGCTTGGGGGAGATCTTATCTCCTATAACCGAGGTTGGCCCGATCGTTCGAGGGAGATCTCATCTCCTACGGTCGAGATTGATACGGGCGCTTGCGAGAGATCTTATCTCCAGCAGTTGAGGTTGGCCCGGACCCTCAGAGGAGATCTTATCTCCTGCAGTTGAGGTTGTAGGACTTTGACCGGCTTATGTTAGGATGAGGTTCTCCTCCTATTTCTTACACGGCCACTATCAACTGCTTCTTTCCTGTCATCACGTAGTTTTTGTATCAAGAAACAATATTATCAAAATGGAAGAATTTTTTTGAAAGAAAGTTACTGATAGTGCATCCCCAAATTTTTTATGTTTTAGGATTGTGGGAGCATTGTCCCTCCGAGTTCCTTCAGGCGATAAGCTCCGTGCCGAACGACCTCGTCCATCTCATGCTGGCCTTCTCAATTTGGAGCGAGCTTATCATGGCATCGATGGTACGAAAGGCGACCAACCTTTTTGTTGTTCCTGACTATGGCAGCGCCTTTGGTCGATCTTCTTATGCTTCAGGCTGGCATCTAAGGAATTGACCCAGCTGGCTTCTCCTGATGAGCTTCTTGATTTCATCTCAGAGTTGAATGCATTCTTCAGTGTCGTGGCCGTGGTCACGATAGTAGAGGCAGTATTTGCTTAGATCGTAATTCTTATTTAGAAGAGATCATAATTCTCCTAATCTTGGTAGCTGGTTCTTAACTTCAATCAGAACTTGAGCCTTAGAAGCACTGAGGGGGGTGTAATTGTGGAACCTTCCGGAAGGAGGACTTCTTTGCGTCCTTCTATCAGGGCTTCCTTGATGGTGAGCTCGAGGAGTTTGGGTTCACTTGCGCCCCAGCGGAGAGTCCATGAGCATGGCCAAACTTCACTCGACCTTCCTGTGAAACCTCCTGGGGAGAACTTCGTGCCCTTTTGTTGGGGCTTTTCTAATGACGAGCTTGAGAGGGAGTTCGGCCTCACTCCGCTCGGGGAGAGTCTGATAAGTATAATAAATTCATCAATAAAAGTATTAATTTATCAATTAATTAATATTAATTTTTAAGAATTAATAATCAATTTATATATAATTTTTGAGAAATTGATATTTTTATTAATTAAAAAATTAATTAAAAAATAATAAAAAATAATAAAAATTAAAAAATATAATTTTATTATCAATAGAAAGAGTTCATTTTTTTAATCACAACGAAATAAATTTCAAGTAAAACAGAGCTAAAATGGAAAAGATATGAATTTTGAAAGATATAAAATAAATAAAAATTAAATAAAAAAAAAATGGCTCAGCCGGCTCCGCAAGCCGAGCCACCAAGCCAAGCCAAGCCATCAAAGCTGACTCAGCTGTTGAAGCCATCAGCCGGTCTACGATCCAGGCGTGGACCGCCAGCTCAGCAAAATCCAGCGAATCAGAGCCTGCCACGTGGTGAACCTAGACCCTTAAAGGGTCTACAGAAATTTATCGCGGCTCATAGGGCAATCTGGTCATTTCACTCGGCGACAGAAGCGCTGATTGGCTGTGGTGTGCGGTGCAGCCGATCCATCCAATCCATGGGAATAGTAATTACGCGATCGGACGGCTGCGGTTGATTGCGGTCATGATCGGACGGCGGTGGTGATTTTCAGGCTTGATTCAAATTCTATTAAGCGATCTGGCGCGATCCAACGGCCAGAAAACCAAGTGATGAAGATCTGACGGTCCAGAATGCTGCCGACGGTGATCAAGACTCCCGAAGCGCGATTTGCGGCCAGATTTCCTCGATCAAGCGCGATCCAACGGCCAGAATTTAATCTGATCCGATCTGAGCTTATCTGCATCCGATTTTGATGATTTTTGGACCGTTGGATTTCTATTGAACGGCTGGATTTTATCAGATTTATCAGAGTCATATCAGAGCTGTTTTGATTCAAATTTTATCCAAATTTATTTGTATTTTGACGATTACAAAGGCATTAGTCCCATATTGCCTTTAGAAAAAATATCCAGCCCTCCTAGCTCTATAAAAAGGACCCCAGGCCATCAGAAATTAATATCTTCGATCAAGGTGAAGCTTTGGTATAGGGCGAAGTCAGGCTATGGGTTAAAGACTGCTTCGAAGCAACGGGTGCCGAGAAGAAGAGCCGAGCTTCTACACCATCTTTCTGCCAATGCTGATCCAAGATCAGAGATCAAGCTATTTTATTTTATTTTTTTTATGTATTTAAATTCTAAAATTTTAATTAATAAAAATTTTATTTTTGCATTTTAATTTCTTACTTTTTATTTTTATTGTAATTTAATTTCTGCACTTTAAATTATTACTTTGCAAGTAGATGCTAAGATCTAACTAATAGATCTTAGTACCAAATTTAAATTTCTGCATCTTTTAATTTTTATTTTTCGACTTCACTTTTGATCCTAAAACTCTTCTCTTTTTTTTTTCTTTTATAAAATCAAAGATTTTAAATCTAAAAATACTACCTTCCCTATGGATTCGACCCGACTCATCGCTATTTATGCATTTTTAATTATTTTAAGAAGTCGGATTAAACTGATAAACACGGTGTCTTAACGACAACATCGCGTTCCTACCAAGTTTTTGGCGCCGTTGCCGGGGAAGATTTTTGATTTTTGATTTTGATTTCTTTGATCTATTAAAAATAATTTCGGCAAACGCACCAAATTTTTGGCATCGTTGCCGGGGAAGGAATAGATGCTATTTTTTTCTTTGATTTCTTTGATTTTTTTGTAAATTAATTATATATTTTTTTAATATTGCTTACTAATTTTTTTATTTATTTTGTAGGAAAAAAAAAGAGAAAATGAAGAAAGCATCAAATTTTGGTGAGATCAATCCTAACCCTAGTCCTCTTTTCTTTTTATTTATTTATTTATTTATTTTATTTTTAAATTAATTTAAGATTAGAAATCTTAACTGCTTAGAGCATGCATCATATTAATTTTATTTTTATCTTTATTTTTATTTTTTTTTGGTGATTGCTGGAGGCAAGGTAAGCCTTTCAGAATTCAATTAGTTGCATGCATCTAGTTTAAATTACATAAAACCCTTTGATTGATTTTTTTTTTTTTCGTGCATATTCATATTAAATCAAATTAAGGGCACAACCCAATTAAACAAGATAAGGTGGGGATTTGATCACCCTTCCTTAGCCCACAAACAACCAACCAGCATCCTGCATTGACCAAAGCCTTTAATTTTAAAATCAATTAGACATCAACCCTAGGAACTCGAGCTCAATAGGATAAGGAATCCAAAGAGTTGAACCGGGTTAGGATAAGTCAATTTGACTGGTGTCTAGGAAAGTGGTTCAGGGATGATTGGGTCCGAAGGAAGGTGGTTTCTAATTGGTTCCGTTCGCTTACCTAGCCAAGCATAATTGGTGTCTAAGGCAAGCAATGGGGGGACTCCCACCGATCTTACACTTACCTGGCTAGTTGATTGGCTAATCCTACACTTGGAGGGCTTGAAGGTGACCTTGGCAGTTAGGAGCTGTCTAGATCTAGGATAACCCTTAGTCAGGATTGATTGACCAACTTGATTGCTAACCAACATTAGATCTAATTAAACCGAATTCTTTTCTTTCTTCTTAGTTCTAGGACTCCTTAGGACCTCTTCTTTAGAACTCTTTTTTCTTTCTTCTCCTTTCTCCTCTAAAAATAAAATAAAATAAAAATTAAACTAACTAAAAATTAATAATTAAATTAAATTAAATTAAATTAAAATTAACAAATAAAAATAATTAAAAAAAAATAATTTTTAATATAATAAAATAATAATAATAATAATAATAAATATTCTAAAAATTTTTAAACCATACATTAGGGTTACACCATGCATGGTAGGAAATCGCTTTTTCTGATTTAGTTGAACTTAATTGAATGGTTGATTCACATTAAATATAATAATCAAATGGCTAATATAAATCTAATAGTCCAAAAATTAGATAAAGTTGACCTTCTTGATCAGAAAATAGATCAACTCCTAACCCTAGGTCAACAATCTTCTAATTATCAGGAGAGTTATTCAATCTATGCTAGTCCAACCCATCATATAAGTGAATATCCTATGACTGCACAGTTTTCATATTTTATCCAAGAACAAGTTCAAGCTACTCAAGGATACTCCAAATTGATTAATGACCCATTTTCAAATTCATATAATTTAGATTGGAGTAACTTTAATTTTTCTTGGACATCCCAACAGACTCAGACTCAGACCCAAATTTCACTTGAGCAAAATTATCAAAATTATGCCTATAATAATGGTCAGCCTAGTCAGTTTAACCAGCCATCATATTATAATCAGCCTTCATACCCACCTCCTCAATAGACCAATCTAGCTGATGATTGATTTAACCAACTTCAACAATTAATTCTAACTCAACATCAATCTATCGCCAGACTAGAAGCTCAAATAGGACAATTAGTTGAGTCTAACATGAGAAGAGAACTAGATCAACTACCGAACCTACCAATTTCAAATAACCCACCTAATGACTACCAACCACCTGGATTAAATTATCAATCTAATGTTTCATCTAAGAATCTTCAATTTGAGAATACCAAAGTAATTCCTGAACTTAAAAGCTATAAGATTCTTATGGACCCATACCAAGACCAGAGAGGCTAGTACTGATGCTAGCCAAAATAAAAATTTAAAGGAATTGGTTAGTACTGAGACTAACCACATAGAAGAACCCAAGCCAGGAATTAGTACTGATGCTAGTTCTAGTTTAAATGAGATAGAAATAAGGGAAAAGAGAATAGATGATTTACCCAAGACTTATAAACCTAATGTCCTATTTCCTTCAACCCTAGAAGCTGGTTCTTCTTATAAAAATCAAAAGGCATGTAATAAAATATCAATGGAGTTGTTTAAGCAGGATCACATTAATTTACCTCCAGAATTAAAACCACCTTTAGTCACCATTCCAGCACCCATTGAATCAAACTTAA
>QRFJ01000034.1:3150878-3314869 GCA_006176705.1 Cocos nucifera | reverse complement strand
CTACCTAAAACTCCATTCACGAGCATTTTAAGAAGATAAAGGATAATTCTTAATAAACATGGGTCTGAGAATGGAATCATAAAAATATCCAAAATTAACAGTGAATTAATCAAATAATGGGATTAAAAATCAACATCAACTTTCTGAGATTGGCATCCAAAACCATTGGAATTTGTCAATCCAATATTCGACACAGGATAGTGAGCTACATTGTGTCTGGCTGAAGACGGTAAACTTAGCGCTTGTTGGGAGGCAACCCAATATTTAGTTTTTATCTAATTTATTTTTTTAATTTATTTTCTTTTAGGATAATTTGAATAAGTTGGAGGGAGAGCTCAAATTTGTAAAGGCATGTGCTGGACCAAAAAAAATACTGAGTTAGGTATATTTTTCCATTTTTTTTATTACATTCTTTATTTTTTTCTTCTTCTCCATTGAGGATAATGTCGATTAAGTTATGGGAAGAGAGAAAATAAAATTTTAAAATTTTTAAGTCCTCAAAAAAGTTGTATTTAGTTTTAGACACTAAATTATGCTTAGGAGTCGAATTAAACTAAGCATTTTTAAAAGAAATTGATACAACAGATCAGAGAATCTGTGAGATATTGAGGAATCAAGTATTAAGAAAATTCAATAAAGAGTTAAGTCGAACAAAAATTTTTTTTTTTGGAGCATTTTTAAATTATTTTTACTAGCATCAAGAAAGTCTACTTTTTATAGCTTATGCTAGGGTAAATATACGTTTCTTCATATAAAAATTTTTTTAATAAAATAGTTTCAAGTACTTCTCACTGAGTAACGGCGCCTCTTTGCCTAAGCAAGCATTGAGTTTTCGCATCAAAAGGTGGAAGGGCAAAGAAGCTCGTTGTAAAGCTAGTCTTAACTCGTAGCCTATTTGATTCGAGCTAGTAAGCCCGAGGGGTATTCTATACCTAGTGCCCTAAAGCCAACTGATTTGGGAGTCATTGGCCCATGACTCGCTACATGGATCAAATAGAAAGCTTAAGGAGTTAAGACACCAATAGTGGTACAACACTTAAAAAAAAAAAAAAAAAAGAAAATATTGGTTTCCCACCGAGTAACTGGGTCCCGTTGCCTAAGTAAGCAATGATATTCGCATCAAAAAGTGGGTGTTGGTGCAGAAATCCGTCGCCTCCGGAGGTCGCCGCAATCGAGGCCGCTGGAAGCCGTCGGGGACCTGCAAAACGAAGTCCCGTCCGGAACCGGTGGGGTGGTGGCTCCGGCAGGACCCTCCGACGGCCAAGTTAGTTTCCGACCAACAGTAATGGAGTGCTTGGAATGAGTTCCGGAGCTTAGAGATGTGGAGGAGAGCTTAGAGAGCCGAGAGTTCAGAGAGCTTAGCCTTAGTATGTCGGGAGGGTTCCTTTTATAGCGGAGCTTAGTTGATGGTGACGGCTGTGCCGTCTGGCAGAGAGTCGTCGAGCGCATGGAGTTTGGTACGGAGAGGAAGGCGTCGTCCGATGCGGCCAGATTTCCTCGATCAAGCGCGATCCAACGGCCAGAATTTAATCCGACCCGATCTGAGCTTATCTGCATCCGATTTTGATGATTTTTGGACCGTTGGATTCCTATTGAATGGATGAATTTTATCAGATTTATCAGAGTCATATCAGAGCTATTTTGATTCAAATTTTATCCAAATTTATTTATATTTTGATGATTACAAAGGCATTAGTCCCATATTGCCTTTAGAAAAAATATCCAGCCCTCCTAGCTCTATAAAAAGGACCCCAGGCCATCAGAAATTAACATCTTCGATCAAGGTGAAGCTTTGGTATAGGACGAAAATAGGCTATGGGTTGAAGGCTGCTTCGAAGCAACGGGTGCCGAGAAGAAGAGTCGAGCTTCTACACCATCTTTCTGCCAATGCTGATCCAAGATCAGAGATCAGGCTATTTTATTTTATTTTTCTTTTTTTTATGTATTTAAATTCTAAAATTTTAATTAATAAAAATTTTATTTTTATATTTTAATTTCTTACTTTTTATTTTTATTATAATTTAATTTCTGCACTTTAAATTATTACTTTGCAAGTAGATGCTAAGATCTAACTAATAGATCTTAGTACCAAATTTAAATTTCTGCATCTTTTAATTTTTATTTTTCGACTTCACTTTTGATCCTAAAACTCTTTTCTTTTCTTTTTCTTTTATAAAATAAAAGATTTCAAATCTAAAAATACTACCTTCCCTATGGATTCGACCCGACTCACCGTTATTTATGCATTTTTAATTATTTTAAGAAGTCGGATTAAACTGATAAATACGGTGTCTTAACGACAACATCGCGTTCCTACCAGAGTCCATGAGCATGGCCAAACTTTATTTTATCCTCTCATGAAATCTTCTAGGGAGAGAACTTTGTGTCCCTCTATCAGAGCTTCCTCGATGACGAGCTCGAGAAGTTCGAGCTTGCTTGCACTCGGGGGGGAGTCCGCAAGCGCGGTCGAACTTCTCTCAGTCCTCTATCGATGGCGGATCTATCAGACTTATCCGCCCGTCGCTCTCCTACGACTTCTTCATCTTTCAATTTGAAGGCTTCTTCCGCACGGACATATCCCTTGGCCTGAGCCAGCAGATCGGTGAAGTCCCTGGGATACTTCTTCTTCAGGAAGAATAGCAAGTCGTTCTTCTGAAGGCCGCCCTTGAGCACGGCCATCGTAATGGACTGGTTCAAATTTTGGACCTCCAATACCGCGGCATTAAACCAGATGACATAAGCTCAGATGGATTCTTCCTGCTTCTGTTTGACATTCATCAGAAAATTCAAACTTTGGTGCGGACGTCGATTGCTGATGAAGTGAGCCATGAACTGATGGCTCATCTGGTTAAAAGAGAAGATCGTACTCGACTTCAATATATCGAATACCAATTTTTCGCTGCTTTCTTTAAGGTAGATGGAAAGGCTCGGCACAGTATGGCATATGAAGCACCGTGGAGTAGCATCATGATCCGAAAGGCCTCTAGATGATCAACTGGATCAGAAGTTGCATCATAGCTTTTGAATTGAGGGAGCTCGATGTTCGGCGGGATGGACTCTTGCATAATTTGGGGAGAGAAAGATGGATCGGTGCGGACGTCGTCAAGGTGAGCCAGGGCGACGTGGTCGAGCTCCTCAATTCGTCGGTCCATCTTTCACAGCTTGTGATCGAGGGCGTCGTCTTGGTTGCAGATCTTGGGGGGCTTTCGGCTACAAACGGAAAAGATCTCCTCTAGAGAAGAACCATGATTCAAACATGGATCCTCTGCTCACTATTTCTCCTTCCCAAGGGCGATGGTGCTAGCACGGCCTGTACTCTTCCTTGGGGCTGGTTTTTGATATCCCGATGGCGGATTTTCTGATGGAGTCGTCATTGGAGGCTGCTGTATGACCTGCATTGCCTCCATGAGACCATGGACCTGCTGGACAAGCAGGTTGAACTGCTTCATATTTACCGTGGGTACAGATGGAACATGAGTTATCGGGATTAAAGCAAGAGTAGATGGATCTAGATGGGATCGGGCTGTCGAGGCCGTTGATTGTCAGATTGAAGCTCTTCTGGGAGGCATTTTCTTTTAGAGAAGAACTCCGAAGATGAAGGAGGAAGATCTCTGAAGAGAGAGATCATCGTTGAGCACTTCTTTAAGAATAAAGAAGCCTCAAGAATAGAGAACCCTTTTTCTAGCACCAAATCTATTGGTGCAGAATCTGGTTGATGTCGGATCGAGCTGGAGTGGAGGAGGACGAGGTCGTCGTCGATGATCTATAAAATAAAATTCCATCTAGAGTCGGTGGTGGTGGCTCTGGCAGGATCCTCCAACGATCAAGTCAGCTTTTTTGACCAACAGAGATGGAGTGCTCAAGAATGAGTTGGGCAGAGTTTAGAGGAGAAGAAGAGAGCTTAGAGCAAACGTATTTGAAGGATCTCTTTTTATAGACGAAGCTTGTTGTAACTACCTTGATTAATGACTGTCGTAACCATCCTGATAAATATCGATCGTGATTGACTTGATAAATGCCGATCGTGTTATCTTGATAAATGATAATTATAATTATTATGATTGTAACCATTTAGTAGTGGGATCGTCTGTAGAAATCCGTCTGAAGAAACAGTCTATAAGGAGTTCGGCTTCCATAAAAGCCTGATTGGAGGAGTCCAGAAGAAGTTTGGCTCCCATAGAAGCTCGGTTGCTTGAGGAGTTCGGAAAGAGTTCGACTTTCGTAGAAGCTCGATTGCTGGAGGAGTCCGGAAGGAGTTCGGCTCCTGTAGAAGCCCGACTGAAGAAGATGTCTGGGAGGAGTCTGGCTCTTAGAGAAGCCCGGCCGAAGGAGTTGTCTGAGGGAGTCTGTCTCCGGGAGAAGTTCGATCGCTGAGGAGTTCGACCGGGGCTCGACCGCTAAGGAGCTCGGCTAAGGCTCATCCGCAGAAGCTTTTCTATGACTACCGGTTGCATTATCGGCTGAGCATCCGACTGAACTTCGGTAGAAGCGGGGTTTATCCCCAACAAGATCCAAAAAGAATTTAAATGATGTACCTATGAAATAACATGTTACCCAAATCCCAAAAAGTAAAAAAAAATATATGTCAGCTTGGAAGAGAAATATGAGGAAGTGATATTCACAAACTGGACCATTGATATGTGATTTGTATAGAAGATCTGCTATCATGAAACATATCGTATAACTTCAAACACACGAAACTACTTATCTAGATTCTTATCCGTCTCAAGAATGATGACAACTACATCTGCAAATCATTAGAATAGCAAAGAATAGAAAAGAAAGATTTCTGCATATCTTAAAGAGGAAGATGAGGCTTAGATCCTATAAATATTAATCAACTGCTAAATTAAAATGACTACGATCAGTTGCCTGTAGAAGAACATCATCCAAGATTTTCGCTGTAAAAATAGCTAAGTCATCAAACATATATCCAAAAATCATCATAGCCTCTACATACAAACCTTTGATTGTTTTGAGACCTTTGGCCTAATACTATTTGAATTTTTACCTATTTAGTTCAAACTTAATAACAAACTTAAATATAAACTTAACAATAATATAAGTAATTTCATGAGAAATTGAGAAGTTGCATTAACTGAGAAATAATAATACCGTACAATACAGAACTATAAGATCCAAAATAAATTTAAATGCTATCCCTGTGACATGTTACTCAAATCCAAAAGAGTAAAAATGAATACATGTCGTTTGAAAAATAAACATGTCAGTTTAGAAGAGAAACGTGAGGAAGTGATATCCATAAACTGAAAATCATTGATATATGATTTGTATAGAAGATCTGCTACCATGAAACATGGATGATTCATAGAACAGAAAACATGAAAGGTTGACTGCAAATCTGATTACAAGCATTTTCATTCTAAGCTAAAAATACCACATAGCAGAACATTCCATAACTTCAAATCTGATGGCAAATATATTAATATATGGATCCTTGAGATTGTGATAAAATCATGTGTCCCACATCACGATTCTTTTTACAGCTCTCTATATACTTGTTTCAAATTTTTAGTACCAACCTTACCACCAAAATGATATTCCAAACTACACTTGATGCATTTGCATTATTTTATTGCTTCATTTATATGAAAATATTGATAAACATGTGAAGTTAACTCTCTCTTACATTTACCAGTGGAATCATCTATTACAACTGTATATGAACATATAGGTGCTGATTCATTAGCACTATCATTATCAATTCCCTGATCTATATTGGCGACAGACTCTTTATTCATCTATATCATATTATGAAAATTTATATTAACCATAAAAGAATTAAAAACACTTAGAACATCAAAGAATAGAAGAGGAAGAGGAAGCTCAGATTTAGTATTTAATCTATAACTAAATCAAAACAACAATAATCAATTGCCTATAGAAGAAAGCCATCCAAGATTATCATATCCCAAAATCATCATAGCCTGCATATACAAATCTTAAAGCAAACCTCCATAGTGCTTATAGGCCATTGGCTCATTGTGCATATTTTGACGTTTAGTATAAAAAACAAAAATCAAAATTATACAAAACAACAATTTACAAGCATGATAGAGAAGATGAAAGCCTTATATTCTTACCAAAAGTAAAAAAAAAAACTTAAACAAATTTTACTTGTAGTCACAGTTCTAAAAAACATGCAAAATAATAAAATCAATCCATGTTTGAACAAATCCATTATAATTAAAAAGTTCTAGAGATAGAGACAACAAATTTAATAAAAGCTAGTCCCCTCTAACCCTTTAATGCTTCTATACATCCATCCTATTTAAACTTAAAAACAGTCCCTAATGAACTAATGAAATATTTTAATAATGAAAGGATGATTAGAAAAAATTAAAACATATATTACATATAGCTAAAAGAAAAGATACATCCAAAATTCTATAATTTTCTAAACAATAAATATATTTTACACATAAAAAATAATGTAGTTAAGACCTTCCTTGGGTGCATTATGCTATTCTAGTTTACAACAATGAAGCCAAAAGACGTGTCATCCGGATTATCACCAAATTAACGAAATACTCCAATGCTATGTCCAATAAATAATTATGATAGCTAATTAAAAAGAATAAACAATCAAAGGCAGCAACCAGCAAACAGTATTTTGTTAAAATAAAAAAGAATAAATAAAAAAAATCAAAAGACAACAAGCAGTAGAGAACTCGGAGAATCCATTAAAATCAAAAAATAGAAAGAAAATAGGAAAAGAGCAGAGCAAAATAACTAATCGAAAAACAAGAAGACTGTTCAATCAAGAATCAGTTAACATTACCAGAACAAAAGCTAAGTCAAGAAAATGAAACCTCAAGAAATCCTAGATTAAGGATTAAGAAAAATATATCTTGAAAAAGATTAAGAAAGCACGGAAGGAGGAAAAGATCAAAAGAAAAAAAAAATCCTAGATGGATGGGGACCAAAGTGCCAAGCAGCAAAAGTGACAAGTCCTTCCTCAGCGATGGCCAAACCTTGACAAGCCTCACTACCCCAGCCAGCCACCGTTGGAAGGAAGTTGGGCTGCTGGAAGCACTAAAGGAGGAGTGGAGCTGCAGAAGAGTGAAGAAAAAAATCAAGATACCAAACCCTAGAAGACGGACCAAAGATGGAGGAAGGGATTCAGGAGGAGAAAAGTGAAAGACCGAAAGAGTCGAATAGGGGTTAAAAGCCAAAACCAAAAGCTTGGCAGCCTGCCCTACTTAGATTTAAGTCATGCAAGTTAATGGGTTATAATCCGATTCAACCTGATCTATTCCAACCCATTTATTAAATAGGTTAAATATGTCAATTATTTGAAATCTGAATCCGATCTGCTTATTAAATAGATTAAATAAGTTGACACGTTTATGATTTGGGATCTATTTAATGCAAACTCAAATTTGTTTAAGATGAGTCGGAACATGAATCAAGTTACTCGGTCGGTCAATTTTGGCATGATTATTTATGGAATTCTGATGGTAGGCGGCGCTAGGTGGACATGCCGTCACTTGTTAACTCCACCAAGTCATCCACTCATGAGCGAATCTCCTCCACTTCCATGAAGAATCTTGAAAAAAGCCTAGACGTATCGATTCGGCCCAAGGAGAAGGGTCCACAAGAGGTAGATGATGAGAGAAGGGTCGATTCTACCGACACAAAAAAATGAAAAAAAGAAAAGAGAAGGGTCGATGGCAGGATATGGAAGTCAGTCAACACCAAATGGGAAGTCGGTCAACACTAGATGGCAGCACACGGGTACAGTCAGAAAATTCCATTTCTGCCCTAGCTCTCGTTTGTTATTAAGGCCAGAGCTTGGTAGAAGGATTTTGTTATTAAGGCCAGAGCTTGGTAGAAGGATCATCGCCTTACAGGAAAACGAGGTAGGGGGAATAAAAGAAAAATGCTTCCAAAGACGTTCCTCCTACTCTATCTGCTCCTTCTCTCCACTTCATCCATTCCATTGGGGATGGCTGCAAGGAATCTTGCTCAGGATGGTAAAACAAGTTATCTGTTCTATATATTTCCTCTCAAGAACTAATTAATATAATATATTCTGTTCTTTTCTCGTTTTTTATATTTGACCTTCCATTTTGGCAGGGTCAAACTTCTCCCTGCCGTACCAAAACATGAGCCATGTTTATTAAAAATTATGCGTTTTAAGGACCTTCTTGTTTTATTTTTTCGTCTGCACTATTTAGCTCCTCCTGTAAACTTCTGCTTAGTTCTCTTATTAATAAATAGGGTGTAGCAATCTTTGCTACCTTCTATTTCTATAAATAAATAAAAGCAAAAAGCGTTTAGCTAAGCAAGTTGCACCCAAATGTGTTTTTTTTTTTTTTTTTTCTCCTCATAAATTGCTGAAAAACATGTTTTCTAATCTTTTGAATATGAATGCTAAAACATCTTTTATATTGTTTTATATGCCGTGCTACAGAATATATCTCATTTCTCAGCTCAACTGGTTGTCACCAATTTCAAATCAAGTGATCCAAGTCTCAAACCTTGTGATGGTGTTACCATATTTTGTTAAAAAAAAGAAAACTAAAATAGTAGATTGAATTATAATTCATCATCAGTTGCGTATCCTAGCTCTGGATGTTTTTGTCACCCTTTCCAGAATCAATTGAGCTTATTTAAAATGGTGGTGTCGTTGGTTTGGGTTGTTCCCTCCTCGAAAGAAAACACAAAAATCTTTTGCACTCAAAGCAAATATTCCAGACATAATCGTTGGCTGCTTATGAGTTAAATCTGTATACGGATATAACCTGCCATTGGTGCATGAGTGCAGGAACGGTTGGCCAGAGGACTCTCGTCGGATATCGTGCCCTGGCACCGAAGACAGCCGTGCCCACCGTGCCCAGCGGGCGCCCTTACAGTCGTCCGTGCAAGGGGAACTATTACTGTCGAGTTCCCCCGGTCCCATAGCTTCAGAGTAAAACGGTAGGCATGCATGCTACGAGGGGCTGCTGCGGCCGGTCCTACCCCTTGAAATGGACGTATGAACTAGAATAAGCGGCAGCATACTGGATGCCGTGTTCGGTTAATCTGCTGTATGTGTACGGTGTAGTAATGGCAAATATAGCGCCTTTTAAAGTTCCGTTCTACGGAGTTGCGGTCCCTCTCTTATCCACTTCCTTATTGCTATTTTTTGCGTTCCACCTATGGTCGGATGGAAATCTTGACATCCCCACTAATTGCAGTAATTAAAGTTAAATGATACACGAAGGAATTCAAATCAAAGAAAAGAAAACGAAGAATGTCTTGGATACTTAAATGCAAAAAAGCAGCTTCTTGCTAAATGTAAAAAGAGCCGATGCACTCCTAAGTCACTTCTACATTGTTAATAAAGCAGCAATCCTAAAAGCCAGGCCTTTTATTTTTTTAATGTAAAGGAAACTTTATTAATGAATGGGAGGAGAGGAGAATATACAGAGATTGATGTCTCCCTTGGGGAGCAGTTACAAGGTCTCGGTCAATGAACAGGAAAAAGGAATTCAACCACCATCCAAAAAACAGAGTTCAAACCAGAAACAAGGGCAGGACTGAAACTTTTCAACTTCAGCAACAGTTTCAAAAAACTTGGTCAAGGGTTCAACAGCTAAGCGTATTGGAGCGAGGATGAGAGAGTCCTGTTTTTTGCCCAGATTTTACTAAATTCTGGAAGAAGCTTTTGACCGCAAAGAGAGGACCAATGATTCAAAAACCTTAGCCTTTCAAAGCTGTGGAAGCGATTGAATTTTTCTTGTTAGAGAACAACAGGCTGAGCTGTTTTAGTAAAATTTCTCTTTCTCCTCACCTCAAAAAAAAAAAAAAAAAAAACCTCTCTTTCTCCACGCGACACCCGGATCTTTAAATGAGGTTTGAGGATGTAAAACGCCGAGCAACGAGCAAATTGCGTTCCAGATGGTAGAGAAAATATGATCCACAGATTCCTCACCATGACCATAAACATAAAGAGCACAACCTCCAAAATATTTCCTTCTTTTTCCTTAATAGATCTCTTGTATATAATTTTTTTTTTTTTAATTTTTTCCCGGCATAACCACAAGAAAGCTACGCATTCTTCAATTGTTTCGGGGGACTCACCCGTGCATCCAGTAAAAGAAATCCTGCATCGGATTCGGAGGCACGAATAAAAAATGGATGACTTCACCAGCACCTCCGACTGGCTAGAACGATTTCAAGTCTACCGCCAATACCCTAAAATGCGAGTCTTTTTTTGAATCGAAATGCGAGACGTGAACCGAAAATACCACCGCTTGAAATGCATCAAACTCATCCAGTTGGCCCAATTAAGATAACGATAGGCGTAGCCAATGCAACCTGCGATTAAAGCAATTGTGCTGAGGGAGGTTCCTTACTTCTCCAGTTTACAGTAAAGAAAAAGAAAAGAAAAAAAAAAAAAAGACAATGCAACCTGAAGCACTAAACAGGATTGAACCTGATATCAAACAACAGGCCGGGCACTAAAACCTATGACTCCCATTCCACACTTATATTTGACAAGATAAAAGTCCATCCGTTGGTCAGCAGTGTCCAACTTAGCGTCAATAATGCTCGACGATCCATCGCTAGCTGCTTGACACCCTGTTGTGGAGCTCTCTTGCTCTCTCACTAAATTTTAAAGTAGCAGATTTGGTGTTAACAGACAGTTTTTCATTCCCCTTGTTCTTTATTCTTTCATGTCTTGATGAGGTGATGTTTTTTTTTTTTTTTTTTGTTTCCTGATGTTTAAAGGAGGCTGATAAACCAGCCACCTGGGATTTATCATGACATGAGAAATTTACAGAAGATGGGAATGGAGGAGTTACAAGTGACTGTCTCTCACCCAATGCAATAAAGAGAAAACCAAATGAACATATAATAAGTGAGAAAACAGAGGAGCAGGGTTTCCTACTTTCCTTGCCCACTGGTTGGAAAAACTAAAACAGACATCTGGGGCTTGGAACCAGAGAGGCATTTTTGAACCAGAGATGAGGATGAGAAATGAGAACGGTCCTAGCCATCTCATGAGAGGAAGCAACAAAAAAGAATCGTCACTGTCTCCATCCTTCCTTCATAAGGTGATGTCTCCATCCATTTTTTTGTGGTTGCAATATCTTGATATGATTGTGTTAACTTTCTTAGGTTGTTGCATGATAGATCTAGGAGATGCTTAGTTGAAAGATTTTGATGGATTTTCTGTGTAAAATTAATTGGATTAGTTAAGATCCCACTAAAATAATCATTTTGGATTGACTATGAATCCGGTTAAAACAATCATACTATGATCAACAGGATTATAATGAAATGTTCATATGAAGACTTGAAAAATGGACGTAGGTTTGATACCGAATCACTATAAATTTATGATATTTATATATATTATTGATTTTCTACTTTTTGCATCTCCTTTATACTATTTGTATATTTTGTATAGACTTTATATTTACTTATTTAAATAGTTCTTGAGCATATAATTATTTAACTTTGTAAAAAATTCTCAAAAACCCATTTCATCCTCTCCTTGAGTTGCTATCTGTGAGCAATATATATCAAAATCAATGCAGCTCTAATTAGACTTTATTCTCTTGCTTGTACTTTGTAAGAAATAAGCTGTTGACTGGAGGTGCACATGGGGGTTATAGTAGACCCGTAGGTCCCATGTGACAAGTCAGCAGTACTCAACTAAAATTTTTGTTTATTTGCTTTTGGGAAAGGAGATGGGAATCTCCATATAGCTCTACTCCAATGAGACAACTAAGCTGATAAAACAAGAAAGCATAAGGGTCTGTTTGGTTGGGGTATATCAAATTATGGGGTAATCTAATAATTCTTGAGAATCATTTATCTAAAAATATGATTGTGGAGGAAATTAATTTTTACTATATTTGGTTGGTTGAAAAATTTCTCCAAAAAATAACATCAGAAAAGATTATTATGTTTGGTCAGAGGTAATCCTATATGAGAATATGACAAAATTTACAAATATGCCTTTCAATATAAAATAATTTTTTAATATTAGAATAGTATTATTATCTTCAATTAGTTTTTATGTGATAATTATAATCACATAATTATTTGTATAATGCCATATCCATCTTAATTTTTTTACAAAAGCTCTTTATGGAATGAATTTTGAAGGACATTAGAATAAAATCAATGATTATACAGTAACTTTATTAGGGATATTTTTGTCAAATATGTATTACCATCACTCAAAAATTTATCAAATACCATCCCTCCATGGTATTTATTTTACCTTCTCTCTTCGGAAAATAAGCATGGAGTCCATCAATTTTTTTACCATCTCTCTCTTCCACTTTTCATGCCAAATATGATAATCTGATATGGAAATCATTTTTTCATGTCGGATTACCCCCAACGAAATGGCTTCTAAGGAATAGTGTGACAAAATTTAGGTCATTCCTTTGGGGACGTGCGTGGGGACAAGCAGGCTTTCCATTCTATTACTTGGGAAATGGTTTGTATGCCTAAAAATAATGATGGCATGGGGCTTCAATCTTTAGCTCAGCGGAAGGTCCATTGTTTAGGTAAATTAGCTACATAAGTAGTTTTATGGTCTTCTTCCCTTTGGGCTCAGCTAGTTAAAGCTAAGTACCATTTCCATGGTTCCTGGTTTCAGCACAAATGTCATAGGAGAGCTTCCATTATTTAGAGGAAGATGTCTAAGGCTGGTTCTCAGTTGAAGTTTCAGTTCCAATGGCTTGTTGGCGCTCGAGTGATTCGATTAATGTGTATATAGACCCTTGGATTACAACCATACCCATTATGGTCTGGCCAACCTACATAAACATGGAGAATCTTAATCTGAATATGTATGTACATATTTTTATTACTTGCAACAGAAGTTGAGATATCCAGAATCTTGCCCGCTATTTTTATTTTTCAAATGATCTAATCAAGCTCATTGCTACTATTCCTTTGTCTCAAGGTGTTTAATTGGTCGGATCAGTTAGTATGGAGTTCGTCCAAGCTTACGCATGTGTCCTTACAAGATACGAAGACTTTGCTTATCTCTCATAATGTTCAAGCTCCCCAGGTTAGTTTTGGATGGATCTGGTCTTTAAAAGTACCTCCAAGAGTTGAAAACATTTATTTGGAGACCAGTTTGGAAAGACTTCCTCGTGAAGCCTTGCTTGCGCACCGTAGCATCATTCGAGCAGTTTTGTGATTTGTGCACTAATTAAATAGATCGAGGACTGTGCTCGTTCGATCATTCACCGTGTTTTCGCACGGATGTGTTGGCAGCAAATAAGCTGCATGTACCGTTTGAATTTCTGTCCTAATTTTCTGCCCGCATTGATGGACAGAAATCATTCTTCGCATATGTAGCTTTGATGCTTTGGTGGGCTCGGAATGAGCGTATCTTCGATGACAATCGGATGACTACTACTAATATTTTGCAGAAGCTCTTGGCCTTTGTTAAAGACCATGGTGGCGGCCTTCGGGCCCTTGGTTCCCAAGCCCTGCGGCAGCTCTGGGGTAGCCAATTACTAAAGAATTCATCCTTTTGTCAAACCCGTTTAGCGTCGTGGCGTTGGGGTTATAAAAATTAACTTTGATGCATCTGTTGCTAGGGATAAGGTGGCCGTTGGATATGTCGTTCGAAATCATGAAGTAATTACCTTGCTTCGGGCCGGGGGTAAGTTAATTCCTGATGCTTTTGTCTCTTTTGTGGAGCTACTTGCTGCACGGTATAGGATCCGGGTAGCCATCTTAGAACTTTGTGCTTCTCTAATTTGGTTAGAAGGAGACTCAGCTACTTTGGTTTCACGGTCTGCCATATTTCACACGTTAAAGATTTATATCATTGGAAAGCTGTTGATTTTTTTTAATAAAATCACGCATACCTATGGAGAAGCTAACCAAGTTGTGGACTTTATGGCAGATAAGGCTTTGCATGGAGATTCCTTTTGGTCTTCTAAGCTTTTGTATGGATTCTCGCGGTAGGTATCTTTTACAAGCTGATGCTTATGGAGTTCACGATACAAGATAACCCTTGGGGGTCTGTGTTGATATCTATTGGCAAATTCTTTTAATATGCTTTGCTTATTTGTATACTCTATATATACGACTGTACTGCTTGTTTTAACTTGCGGATGGTCTTCTTCCGATCTACTCAAAGTTTCTTTCTGCCAATCAATAGAATTCTGTGCAAACATCTCTATCCTATTCTCAATTTTATGATCTTCTTGCTGTCGGTGGATAAGCAGGGTTTGGATTTTGCTCTATATTGCTTGCTTGAATTGCTAACTTCGGTTAATGTGCAGGAATACTCATACATCCTCAAGTTGAGGGAGCATCAGGATCAAAGTAATGGGACGAGAGGCCTTAGAGGCTTTCTTCTTGACCTACTTCTCTTATGCCTCTATGGAACCCTCTGGCTTTGCTTTCTTCTTTGCCGTTTGAATTGTGCTTACCATTGCTGTCCCTACCTTCGCTTTCATCGGGACCACTTAATTATGAATGATAATTTTCCGTGTGGTAAAAGAAATCATGACAATATTTTTAAAATTCCGTGGTATGTGATGCAGAAAGAGGTGTTTCAATGTAGGGAGGTTAAAAAATTTGAATCAAAAGGAAAGCATAGAAAGCTCAAGATGAGGATGTGAGGTCTATTGTTACCGCTTCAAGCTTTTCTCCTAATCAGGATCCTATGGGAATATATCTTCTTCGACAACCGGCGACTCATTCTGCTATTTTGCCCCATCATACATTGTTGATCGTCCAGCGAAATATCTATTCTACTCAGATATTGCGTTCAACTCACCCCAAGGACTCAAATACCGAGAGCGGGTTTTCGCTATGGCATACTGGATATGATTTTCTTCTACTACATTTGTATCATAGCAATTTGTGTGAGCCCAGTCCTACTGTAATTAAGGACCTTGCTTTTGTGTACACGGAGGAGCTCCACCACCTTAAAGGGATTGTCATTTATCTGGAGGGTTGACGCTTCTTTATTGGGGAGGGAAAGACAACCTCCAATGCCAGGAGTTCATAACTTCAATGGGATATTCAATCAAACTTTTGAGGAAATTCGTGAACTGAACTTGGACTTCTATAACACTAAATGGGAGACTCTATGTGACCACGTGGCATGTGTAATGATACATTATCTGTTAAAGGAAGAAGAGGTGGTTGATATGCTAAGGAAAGAAAAGAAAAAAAAAATGAAAGGAAAAAGGATAATAAAAAAGTTGAAACAGAAAAAAGAAAGAGAAAGGAAGAATGAAGTATCATCTCTAACGTGTTTTATTGTCTCTCTTGCTAGTTTTATACATACTAATGTTGCATTCTTATTCCTACAACTCTTTCAGCTGGAATACTTTGGATGGTTTTCTTAGCCTCAAACTTCCTTATATGCTTACATTGTAGAGATGCAGGCTTACAAGCATATAACTGTTTCAGCATGGTGTTATTTCTTACTCAAATTGATGGAGTAGATCTTATGCCTTCACTTATAAGCTTCGATACGAATTGGGTTCCGAAGCATCATTTTCCTTACATGGCCTCTATTTGGTATTGGTCTTACGGTGTCCTCACACGGAGCCTATTAAAGAGGCTCTTGTTTCAGGATTATCTACACAAGCTACTTCATTTCACATGGATTTTTTGTGATATGTTGTTGTGCTCATCAATGAAGTTCTCCTGTTATCCTCACTTTAAAAGGTATTCACATCAATTTCTGCTAGATGACCTATTGATACTGTGTGGATTGCTCCACAATATATGGTACTCGTTTGTTTTGTATATGCTGTGGAGTTTTCTTTTGGCCATCTATAACTTAATGCTAGCCGGTCAGCTGGCTTACAGCCCCTTTATCTATCAATTTTATTCTTGCCTGGGAGTCAAGCAGATTGCTTTTGCTTCTTTGGATGCAAAAGTCGGTAGCTTAAAAGGTTGCTCTGTATCTGCTCTCACATCTAACATTCAAAACTCCTGCACTCTGCTTTGTTCAAACTTCTCAATGCCGTTTTCTACTTTACTCTGTTCTATAGAACAATGGTGAACAATGGTATCTATCTATTATGGCATTAGATTTTGGGATCTTAGTATCAGTAATTTGGCCCGATTCTATTTATGGGCTGCAAGCCTGTTTTACTGAAATAGAGAAATTTTTTGTGCACCGTATGTAGTGCAGTAAATTTGATCTAGAGTGCACTGTCCAATTATATTGGACCACATGACATAATTAATAATAGGATAGATATTTAATACTGCTCAATTTTTTTTGTCTCAGATATTTATTGACAAAAATATTATTTTCCTTTATAGAATAAAAAAAGAACAGTATTATGGCTTCATGAAGACATATAAGATAACAAGAGGTTCTAATAAGATAATAGGAAGTCATAATTACCAACAGAAGATCATATAAAGACAAAGAAAGTAATATATATTATTAATTAGGATGTGATATATAATGACAGATAAAAAATTATATAAGATATTAGGAAGTCATATATATATTATTCAAGATATTATAGATATTCATATAAAGCCATACATTTTGTTCAGGATATTATATATATATTTATAGAAAATCATATATGTTGTTCAAGATGTCATATAAAGATACAAAAAGTTATATATATAATTTAAGATGTATATATATTCATAGAAATCATATATATTATTCAGGATGTCATATATATTCATAGAAAGTTATATATATTATATTTACAGGAAGTCATTTAATGCATCAAGAAGTCATATATATTATTCAGAATGTCATATAAAGATATAGAAAGTCATGTAATATTTAAGATATCATATATATTCATAGAAAGTTATATATATTATTTAGAATATCTTATACTATCGAGGTCTCAGATACATTTGTCAGGAGCGATGGTGATGTCCATATTGTAGATGCTACTAGGTGATGATTTCAATATTTTAGTATAAATATTAGAGTCTATTTATTGATGCTCTACTAATATTATTGTTCAACATGTTATATTGGTTAATGTTCATTAACATTGCAGATCACGATGGCATCGAAATGTCATCTAGCTTTTACCCCCACCTCTCGATAGGTTACGCGGAGTTCTGCATCTGAGTCGCAATCAGAGCATACTCCATCCACCTTCGCATCGACTGTCTAGGGACCGTCGGCATCTACTCTTCCACCGACATCTACTCCTCCATCGGCATCTAAGCCTCCATTGTCAGCCACATCTCTGACACATGCTCCACATACCGATGAGTCTCCACTGGCATCCACGTTGCACGATCCCATGGCTAATGAGTGTACATTTTTA
The DNA here is from genome assembly GCA_006176705.1 of Cocos nucifera. NCBI lineage: Eukaryota > Viridiplantae > Streptophyta > Magnoliopsida > Arecales > Arecaceae > Cocos > Cocos nucifera. The sequence continues at coordinate 3,297,596 of QRFJ01000034.1, read as the reverse complement.
TTACATTATTTATTTATTTATTTATATAGTTATTATATACTTATATATTTATATAATATATTTTCATTGCAGATGCATCATCCAGTAGGATATTTTGCGATCCCACATACATGCCACATGTGTGGAACCGTCAGCATCCAGTGATGGTAGAGTATGATGCGAAGGGGAGGCCAGTAGGAAGACCGCGCAGAAGATGCATTTCTTTTTTGGAGTGCTTATAAGGCAGTCCAACATCATTCCAATACTACCCATAGACTGATGATTGATGGATGCTGGTGTCAGAGACTGAGTGTGGGAGGAGATATGGATAAGTATATCTTAATTATATTTATGCATTTGATATGTTTACGGTATATTTGATTAGAATAAATTCGTAACTGATTTTTAATAACTTTGTGCATAGGAGGTACGACTTCTCAAATCATAAGAGGGCTTAAGATGTATGACTGAAGAAGATTGGAGAGTTGTACCAAGGCTACAAGATCAAGCTCCACCGAGGATGGCTCGAGTACTAACGAGACACTCTGGAGAAGCTTGTTTCTTGGATACATGATTGTCCTCCAAGTCAGTGGGAGGGGATGGTTAGACATTGGAGGAGCTAGGAGTTTGAAGTTTAATTTCTAACTTTTAAATTTTTCAATATACTTAAAATTATATTTAAATATTTTTTAAATATTTATTATTTATTTGAATACTTATTAGGCTACCTTCCATTAGAACTGAAAGAACCGAGCAGCCCAAGAGTACACGCACACTCTCGGCCATGAGTCTATGGCCAGTCGTATGCATAGAGAGATAATGAATTCTAAATCTTACTAGATAAATTAAATTAATATTTTTTTTTAAATTTCTAATAAACTAATCCATTGTTATAGCTGATGAGAGATGGGATGATGTCCAGCCTTAGTGAGATCTTTCGATCAGCCATATGGATAAGAAGGGTAGATTGATGAACGCCGCAATCAGAAGAATTTTTGTAAGTAATAAATATATTAGAATGATTAGTATTATACCATTTCTTATAATATTTTATTTAAATTTATAATTATAAGAGTAGTTAGATGCGCTCGCAAGTAAGGATCCGGATACCTCTGGCCCCCATGATCATCTATCTCGGGTCTTGGGGCCTGAGCACTCTGAGAGAATCCGATGCAGGTCCGGACATATGCCAATGAGCTACTGATCTGAGACGAGCATCTCTTCACATATTTTCGGTGTCGTCAGTCAGGAGCAGCTTGAGGCATTGGTGCAGGTAGCTTAAACGAAGGCGCAAGCAGATCAAGCTACGGAGCGGGCTGCTCAGGCTGAGGAGTGCATATCTCAGCTATAGGACGTCCTGAGTGCCATGGTAATAAAGCTTAGCATGTGTTTTGAAGCTGACTTCATGGACCTTAAGGACATGTTATCCGGTGTTCCAACTTCATCCCCTCCAGCTCTGGCTCCAGCTCGTGCTCTATCTCTCCATGATGATGACGATGTAGATTTAAAAAAATTTTGATATATTTTTTATAAAAAATATTATAATAAATTTTATTCAGCAATAAAATTTGAGTATTTTAAAAATATTTTTATATTTATAATATTTTCTTATGTTATATATTGAACTGCATTTATCAGGTAAAAATATAAAAATTAAAAAATTATATTTTTTTATTATTCAAAAGCTACGACAGTTGTTGTAAAATCGCTACTGTAGACGTGTCAAGCGCTACCGTAGGTTATGTGTTAACTACTACCATTCCTATATATGGCAGTGGTTAGAAAACCACTGCCATAGCTTCTTATAGCAATGATTTTCTAATCGCTGTCATAGGTGACCTATGACAATGGTTATAAAATCACTGCGATAAGTTATCTATGGCAGTGGCTATAAAATCATTGCCATAGATAACCTATGGCAGCGGTTTAAAAATCACTATCATAACCAGTCTATAACAGTGGTTTGCATAACTACTATAATAATCGCTGTCATAGAGCTATGGCAACGATCGCAGTTGCAGTAGTTAACTAACCACTATCATATTCTATGTCAGCGGGTGTTAACCGCTGCTGTAGCTCTTTTTTATAGTAGTGTGAGCTGATTTGAATGATCGTTGTGTGTCCATGAAATTTATTGGACTGTCGATGACAACAACGGTAGAGACAGTAGAGTTGCTCCGATGGCTTGCCATTTTAGACTATTTAGTGCTGAGAGGGTTTGGATTTTCGAGTATTGTGGTGAATTCGAATCAACCTTATAATCAGGTCGATGATGAGCAATCCAAACCCAATCCACCAATGTCAAGTAGTAATCAAAAAAATATTTTGTTAAATTATACATGTCATTTCTGTTTTGAAATGAAAATATGTCGTATATATCATTCATATACCTCGGTATTATGATTTTTTTTTTTTTAAGTTTCTTTTTGTCATGCGGTAGCGTATTATGTTGGGCAAGTATGATAACCAATTAAAATTGTGGGGCTAGTTTTGTTTGCAAAAGTGTGGAAGTAATTAAAACCTTGCACCCAAGTTTTCTTATGTTAATTCCTCTGTCAAATTATTCCATATCTGTCGAGTTGATATTTCTCGAAATTTTTATATGGAAGATGATGAGGAGAGTTTTATTTTCTTTATCTTGGGGTCATCAACAAACTGGTGCTGTACTTCACCTATCCTCATAAATTATTTACATTTTTCATGGTTGCTGCAGAGGACAAGGTGGCGAGCAACGAGAACATCCATACAAATACAAATGTGGTAGAGAGGATGCTAGGCTCCTACAGAAAACTTAAGTATTCTGCTCACCGTGCCAGTGGCCAAGCACTGTGCCCGTGCCCACCAATTTGTATCAGCTGAAAGCCATAGGTATAATTTTAAGCAATTGGAAATACCTTAATTTGTTATCCTGAATCTGAGCGAGGCCGAGTTTTAGTGTAATATATGGAATAGATGTTTTATTCAGAACGCTAATATCCATTTTCTCCCTGGCAATCCAGCAAAATTTGTTCTGAATAAAATTTGCATATGTGAAGTTTTTTTTTTTTTTGATAAAATGCAAAGCACTTTTTTGAAGCAATTGGAGGGCCTGCGGCTTACCTCATGAGTAGGCATCATCAGGCCTCAACCGCCTTTCTATTTTACCTTGATATCTATCAAATATTATATACTATTGTCAAATTAATATACTAACTTCTTGTCTTTCACTCCATTTCATTCACAGGAAAAAAAAAAAGTTCTATATTACTTCAGCTGATACCTTTTCTTCTACCTGCTTCAGTTAACCATTTGGCTTAGAGTGTCATCTGGTTTAGTGCATAGGATCATTTCAGAATTGTATTAACCTAACTAATTGGATTTTGCAGAGGAAAAGTATCTGGTTTAGTGCATAGGATCATTTCAGAATTGTATTAACCTAACTAATTGTATTATTTTAAATTGTATTAAAAATTTAAAATAATAATAAAAAAATATTTTATCATTATTTTAAATTTTTAATTAATTATTTTATTTTATTTATTTTTAAATATTTTTTAAGGAAAAAACTCCCTCCTCCTTCCCCCTCCAGAAAAAAGAAGAAGAAGAAGAAAAAAAAGAAAGAAAAGGAAAAAAAAACCTCCGCCCACCCCCCACTCCGGCCGGTCCCGCCGGTCACCACCGGCCCCCGCACGCCTCCCCTCCGTCTACATAGAAAAAAAAAAAAAAAAAAAGGGCTCTCCTCTCCTACCCTCCGCCTCCGTACCCCACCTGATCACCCCCTCCGTCCACGCCCCCCAACCCGACGGGTCCCGCCAGCCACCCTCCTCGTCTGCGCCCCAACCCTCATCACCACGCACCCCCTCCTCCGTCCCTCCCTCTCTCCCCACATCATTCCACCGCCCAAACTCCGCCGTCAACCCACCCCGGTCCCCCACCCTCGTCCGTCTGTCGTCCATCCGGGGGAAAAAGAAAAAAACATGAATTTATCTTTTCGTGTGGTAATTTTAGGGCCACGTTAGATGCCTGGAAAAAAAATCGTCACTTCAAGTGGTACGTGAATGGTAGTTTTGAAAATAAGTTGACGGTGGGGATGGTTTTGAAAATAATAATAATAACAAAAAAAAAAAAAAATCTCAAAACTCAAGGGGCGATCGGGACGCTTGGAGTCTCGATCCTACCCGGTGGGTGCTGGTACGCTTTCTGCCATTCCATAATTATCCCTGCCGGTTTCGCTCGGCCTCAGCAACCAGTCCCTGTATCTACTTCCGGTACGCCTCACTGGTTCCTCTTCCATGTGATTTGAATGATGATTCGTGGTTCCTTTCCACCATTTTTTGAATTACTTCATGTGGTGTGGGGGGATCCTTGCTAATTAATTTTCTGCCTGCAAGCTGTTTGTTGCCTGGCCTCGAAAGACCTGGTATGTTGGAGTTTGATCTATTTGCTGATATACCTTCTCTCTATCACTCAGCAGAACTTTCATTTTACCGTGCCTCTAATGTTTTTCATATCTCGCGCTTTAACTTATCACTTGCATCCTGCTCGCTAACATGTTTGTCGCGAAAAGGAAATCCCTTTGAAATACTATCTGTTGTCTAAGATTCTTCTGTGGAAGAAAAGTTTGTTCAATAATTTATGACGGATTGTCTTGATGTCCTTTTGCCAAGATTTTGTGGTTTGCCATCAAAACTCAACTTCGTATCAGCGCTTGCCCTAAGGATATTATGGATTTATGGCTGTCTGAAGGAAAAGGTGAGTCCATCCTATCATCAGAAAAGCTTGGGACCAATTGGCGATGGGTGTGTGTTGGCACTTGTGCATATAAAGGAATTCAAGAGTTTTCTGCACGAACATTCTTCCTTTTTTTTTTTTTTTTTTTTATATGGAAAAGGGAAGCAGTGAACTGCTACTTGGCTTTTATTTAGATGGGTACGTATAAATAGAAAGGCATGCAAGAATAGAGCAAAGAACAGAGTATTAAGGAGGACATGCTCCTTCAAGCAAGAACATTGAGATTATAGCAACAGTCAAAGTAATAGGGATATGCTTGTCTACATGTGACAAATGAATGCGATAAAATGAAGTTGCATCTGAACACTCTTCCTTACTCATCTTTTGTCCATGTTTTAAGTACTATTAGAGAATGGCACTGCAAGGAGGTCATGAGTTGATAATTGCACCAGATTTCGAGGAGTTTAGAAGTAATTCCTATAGTTTAATCCATAGAGCCTCATGTCCAGCAATTTTCTTTGAAGTGCAAATATTCTTCCATATCTTGAATTTATGGAATATTCTTTGGATGACCGAATACACAGTGTGCTTTTTTTTTTTTTACAAAGATTCTACTGTTTCTTTGCAAATATACTTCTCAGCACAGAGCCACAGTGAGTTAGTTTCCTGCTCTTCTTGTTGTGGTATCAAACTTTTTTCTTTTCCAATTAGACCAATAATTATGGAAATTATCTGGCCAGCCTTTGATGTTGATTTGTAACTTGAGAGCATGCAGAAGCCACCGCGTGAGGGGACACCTAACGAAGAGGTGATGTAATTTCTTTGTATGTACCATAGAGGATGCACTCTTGGTTGATACTCAGCTCCTTTTTTAACAAGGTTTGCTCTTGTTTGGATTCTATTCCTCACACTCAGCCATAGAAATACCTTGATATTCAATGGAATTGTGGCTTTCCAAATCGCTTGGTGGTAAGGATAAATTAATCTTTCATTGTTAAGGAAATTATACAGCGAGCCAACAATATACAATTCATTTTGGGATAATTTCCAAGTTGATGTATCCCCCACTTTAGAAGGTCTAAAGTTATTAATAATGGCATGCAACGCTTCCAACTGATTTATTTGTGCTGAAGTTAGAGGTCTTTTGAGAAGACAAGATCCTCATGGACCACTGAGACTTGATTATGCAATTTTTAGAGTGAGCTATCGTATAAAGATCTTCAAAGATATTTGCGAAAGCGGATGGTCTCATCCATGAATCTTCTCAAAATTGGATATTAGATCCAACTCCAAGCTTAAAAAAGAGACAATTCGAGAATATAGACAAAATTTCGATTTCTTTCCACATCGGAGATGATCTTGAGGGACTTCTAGAAGATGTTATACCAAGATGTCGTCTAGAGTAGTACGCAGCCTTATTTAGATTCTTCCATGTATTGTTAGACCCGACAATATATTTTCAAGCCCATTTAGCAAGCAAGACAATGTTCATCTATTCAAGGTTCTTGATATCCAAATCCTTTTGATCCAAGGTTCTAGACACACTACCCCAATTGACTAAATGGTGAAAACCTCCCATTTTTTCTTTTTCCTTTTATAGAAAGGTTCTTCTCAACTGATCAATTCTTTTGAGGACCCATTTTTCCATAAACGCCACTCTACATATAGCACTGCTTTCCTATATTCAATGGGAACATACGTGCTCTAACAAATCCAAAGACAGCCATCAGTTGATGTGGAATCCTTTGGGATCTATCTTGATAGGATAAATCTTAAGTTCTGACGTGGAATTCAAGAGCTTGGTTTGCAGCTCTGTTTTGGAATTATCTTAGAGCAATTCTGTGCTGAAGCTTGCCCTGCGACTTTTTTTTGTTTTTCTTCTTTGTATACTTTTTTTAACCTCTTCAATAAAGCTGGGGAAGCTAACTGCTTCCTCCATTTCACTAAAAAAAAGACTGATTATCCTTATGTCCATCGACTAAGTAATTGTGCTCTCTTAGTATTAGGTATTATACATTGATATATACATAATGCGTGCTTCCAAATATGCATACATTTCTTTTATTAAAAATATATATGGATTCATTCCATTTATATGTACAATAATGTAATATTATTTGATTTGCATGGTTATTTTACAAACTTGTCTTATATTATTAATTTATGTAAGTTTTAAATGCGATCTTAACTTAACAGAATTATCCTTGTGTTCTTAAAGCTTAAATAGGATTTAAAACTGGTTGTGGGATTTGAGCCATGATCTCTTGGTATGCCTGTGTCATCGACGGGAGCAATATTCCTCTCGCCGTTTCTTATCTCTCACTCCTGATGGTGGAACACCGGAGCATCGAATTAGCTTTCGTTTTGATTCACTATCACCCAGAAAAGGATATAGGTTCAGGACACAATACAGAGTCTCTGACATGGAAATGGAAATGATGATGTGTAGGGTTGGATTCCATTGCACCCTTGGATTTGAATGCAAATTCGATCCTTTTGAGTAAGTCCTTTTTTAGATTACCAAAACAAAAGCACTTGTTCATTTTAGATTACCAAAAGAAAAACACAAATCTTTTTTGAGATCGACTTTAAATTATTCAGAATCTATGCTTGCTCGCTTAAGTATATAATTTATTTTTTTGAAGAAAAATGGAGGCAATAGAGAATTACCCTCAAATTTATTTTATAATAAAAAAATAATATATATTATATAATATATATAAATAGGTATAAATAAAAAAAAGAATCAGGTTCTGAAAGGTGATGCCAAGCTTTCAAGTCTCTTCCAAAGTTGGAAGAATCTTAGATGAACAGAGATTGCTTTAACTTCTCAAAGATTGGAGGATATTTTGCAAATAGAGTAAATAGATTTTTTTTTTAGTTAAGAAAATATGTGCATTTGTCTTCCTCTATATCTTTCAGCAAACCGTAGTCATAAGCATATCTCCTGTCTTATTGTTTAAATAACTTCTATTCTTCTTTCTTTAGCTCGTCCAAAGATCAAGAAATGAAGATGGTCCTCCTTTCAGTCTCAACTGCAGCTTAAGAGTAGTCCATAAACTCCGAACGAATGTACATCTAAAAAAAGATGATTGATTTTTTTTTTTTTTATATTTGAGCCACAAAGAGCAAAACCATTGCTAACATTCCAATCTTTCTCGGCAAGCACCTTACATGTGTGAAACTTATTCCTTATTGCTAACTATAAGAAGATCTTGACCTTTTCGAAGCACGGATCCTCCAAAATATTTTAGCAAATGGACATTTCAAGCCACTATAATTGAGAAATTTATAGAAAGAGTCAACAAATAACAATCTATTTTGAGTCAGTTTCCATACCGGTACATTCGCAATATAGGAAGGTCTGAGAAGAGTAAGAGAGGTAAGCAAAAAAGTTAATTGATTAGCTTAAAGTTCAATCAATGGTCCTTGTACTTTAATGCACCAATTCAGCTTTCTCCAACTCCAAAATAATGCGATAAGCATATTCGTCTTCATCACTTGAGAGTAAAAAGCATCAAAGCGAGAAGAAAGAGAAATTACATCCATTCAAACATTCTTCCAAAATCTAATAGAATCTCCATTTTCAGCTTTGAATGCCACACAATTTCAGAATGCTGAATTTTTTTAGTACCCATCCTTTTAAATGGAAGAAAATCTAGATGTATCTTTTCTTAATCTTATATTGTGTCTTCTTCTTGAGTGGTAAACACTTGCAACCTGCCGCTACCAAGGGTTAGGAGTTCTTTGCAGAAACTTTCAAGCCCATTTGGCTAAAAGAGATCGATTCATCTGAGTCAAATTCATCACTTTCAAGCCTTTTTGCTTCTTAGATTTAGAAACTGTGACAGTAAAATTCACTCACAGTATCAAAATCTCTCCAAAGAAATGCTCTGCATCTTATTCAACCTATTTATAGTTAGGCCACCCTTATTAGAAAGAAACAAAAAAAGAAGAGAGAGAGAGAGAGAGAGCATAAGATTACATCAAGCTCCTTTGTTAAATAAACAAACTAGGCAAGTAGGAATATATATACTGAATTTTCTATTTATTATAAGGCAGATTTGCTCTCTTTTCAAAGATTTCGACCACCGATGAGCTGGCTTTAATTGCATTGAGTTTATTGGCAACATCTTGCATGGAAATTCGTTCGTTGGGTGATTCTTTTGAGCACAAAAGCCCAATTCCAAGTAACAGAGCAGCGCACCTCCTCGTTCTCATCCTCGCAGCATTTTCATTTATACTATTGTTATTAGGTTCTTCACATTTTTCTAGCGGGATTCGGGGATCCAAAATCTCCAAGATTCTTTTTTCTGGGAAAGCCATTCTGACAAACTTTTGAAGATTTAAACCATCCTTGAATATTTCTTTCCCAAAAGTATGACCGTTAGTCCTACGGTATAACGAGCACTTCCGTCTCATTTGTCGTAGAGTCGACCAATGCATGCTTCACTTGTGCACATATCACTTTCATTAATTCCATTATATGTACAAGAATCTTATAACCTGTATTGCATAGCTATAATTACAAAGATTTGCCTATGGTATAATTTCATTAATGACGCTTAATCCGATCAACCATATTGTCTTTAAACTCAATGAAACTTTCCAAGATTTGGGGAGGGAATTAAAGTCACAATTATTTTAGTTGGCTTTTCTCACCCAAAGGGATCTGTAGTTTCTTTTACATTCCTTTTCTTTTTTCACTCCTGACGGAGGAAGACCAGGGGAACCTATCAGCTTGAGTTTGGGTTCGGTACTACCCAAACTTAAATGGAACTAATTTCAGGTCTATAGTTTGAACCTGTGTCATGACGGTGGAAGAAGAGCAGCATCTCTCACACTTGTTCCAACGGAAAGAATACCATTCTAGAGGTGTGGATGAAGTCTTCTTTCATGACCGAGTCAATTAAGACATCTCTCTTGTCTACTAATTCTATCGTGACTTGACGTGCTACGTCAAAAGGTACAAACATGCAACAAGTAGATAATTTTGAAAGGCAAGAGAGATAAAGATTTAGAAAAATAGGACAGAGAGCAACGGTATGCGGCTCCCAATATGAACAATTCCTTGTAGCAAGAGGATGTTAGTGTAACTGACGGAGTTTGTCGCCGAACAGGAGAGTTGGTTGATCATGGAGTTTCCAAATCAGCAATTATGAGCCAGATAAAGTTTTTCTTTTAAAACTTTCTTTTTTTATCACTGTTTCTTGCTCCTGCTGAGCTGAACGATGATGATTCGTGGTTCCTTTCCACCATCTTTGAATTACTTCGGCGTGCGAGGGCGATCCTCACTAATTAACTTCCTGCCTGCAAGCTGTTTGTTGCCTGGCCTACGAAGACCTAGTATGTTGGGGTCTCGTGCGTGTTTGATGTATTTGCTTATATGCCTCGCCTCTACCACTCATCTCTACCAGAGCATTGAATCAGCTTTCGTTTTTATTCAATGATCCCAGGAAAGGATATAGATTCAGGACACAATCCTGAGTCTCTGACATGGAAATGATGATGTGTAGCGTTGAATTGGATATAGATGTTGATTGTTTGAGTAAGTCCTCTTTAATATTACCAAAGCAAAAGCACAAGATCTTTTGAGATTACCAAAAGAAAAGCAGAAATCTTCTACCAAAAAAAAAAAGGAAGAAAAAGCATAAGATCGCATCAAGCTCCTTTCTTACATAAACAAACCAAAAAGGTAGAATATATATACTGAACTTTCTAGTCGTTATCCCTCTTCAAAGATTTCGACCACCGATAACCTGTCTTTAATTGTCTTGAGTTTGTTGGCAACATCTTTCATGTCCATTCGTTCTTTGGGTGATTCTTTTGGGCACGATAGCCCAATTCCAAATAATGAAGTAATGCATCTTCTGTCCTCATTGGCTCCATTCATGTTGCGGTTCTCTGCCTTATCAGGGCAATCTTTTTCTCAGCTTCTACCTCCATAGTTGGTAGGCCCCTACCTCCATAATTGGTACCGATGATGTCTGATTGTCAAGTGGTCAAACTTTCACTGACCAACTGTTATCTCTTCCGAATAAGTGGAGTCGTAGATTGCTTAGCCACTAAGCTTTTCTTGGAGATGCCCACGACTCTTCAGCAGATAATCTTTGCTGAGTGATCATCGAGAACTAATGGAGTGCATGGATAATCAGCTCAAATCGGGCAAACGTTGACTTTCGATGACCAACCCGATCTTGGCCGCATTTCTTCGCACATGTGTAATCTCATCAAATCTTTTGACACCTTGTAAGTGCTTAGGATAGTAGGCACTTACGACCAACAAACTTGGCAGGCAACCTGACAGAGGCACACGACTAACAAACTTGGCAAGCTTCTACCTGACGGACGCCCACGATCAAGGAATATTCCATCTATCCTTACAGCTTAGCTACGGGCTTATATCTAACAGACTCTGGCTTCCGTCTGCAAAAGAAAGCTAAAAAGGAGATCCAAAAAAGGTACGTCATTACTCTGTCTCTTACACTTCTTCTGTCGAATGAGATTTTGACTTGAGTATCAAAAGGTCTCTACCAGAGCTACATCCGATCAGAATTTTTCTTACAGATCTCGTCTTTGTAATGATTGATCTCGATCGTCCACTCTAGCACCTTCAATGCTAGGCAAAATCTTGCATCAATAATGAACAAAGTAAATTATAAAAATGTTAAAAAGGCACAAAAGCCAAATCGATATAAACTAACTATTATAATTGTCAATGTTTGTAATTATCAGTTGATAATGAAAAATTAGCAACATTAATGGTGCAAGTGATTGTTCCCAAATTGATTTTTCTCTTTTTCTTTTTCTTTTCCATCTATCTGGTTGGTAGAAAGATTGAGTTTTAAAGGCATTGTTTTGTTTAGGTGAATTAAATTTTAATCTCATATATATATATAATACTTTGTGGAAGAGTATTGTGGTGTTATCATCTTAATTTTTTAAATAATTTTTATTATGCCATGTGAAAAATATATTTATAATTAATATTTATTATTAATAGGAAAGGGATCGATCCATTCATGGTACCAGACCTTTCGATGATACCATTCATCGTCACCACCAGATGCGTCAAGATCCGCCGCTCCCCTTCCCTGCAGTCTTCTTTGTCCGTCTTTCCATCTACATCATCAACCATCGTCGGTAGATCGCCAACCGGCTTGAAGCAACTCGATCACCAGAGGTTATTCAAGTACCTTCGTCCCTTTTTCCTTCTCAGCTTTCCCCCCTCCATGGCCTCTCCTGCCTTCGCTATTGGAGCCATCTGGAGACTTCGATCTCTAACCTCCGCATGGGATCAATTGGTTTTGGGAAAGAGAATTAGGGTTTTATAGTCTTAGTGGCTTCTATCAAGATTCTATAATGTTATCTCCTCTCTCTCACTATATGCATTGCTTTCACTCTTGTTGATTGATAGATCTTTAGGCTAATTTTTAATTCATTCAAACATGACGTTGGCGATTACCTGCAAGGAAAAAAGGAGAGAGAGGGTGTCGCCAGACCATTTGGCCATGTCCTATTTATTTGCCGACTTCTCCAACTCCTTTATATCCTTATACTTCCCATCACCTCGCTGACTGGTGGCATTATATAAACATCATATACGAACTATCGCCTGGGATGCAAATCATATATACACACACACAGACAAACACGAGACCCTCATTCTAATGACCGCCAAGCACCTCGACCACGAGCATGCACCGGCGGCAGTGGTTCCTCATCTAGCAATGCTAGCTCCCACTCTGCAGAGCAAGAGTGAAAGTGGGTCGAGAACCATTGTGGAACCACGCCTGCCTTCAAAATCAGAACCAGTGCAAAACAAGTGGGACAACCTCCTTCGCAATTACAAGAAGATCCGCAACTACGAGGCCCACACCATGGCTTCCACCATTGGCAGCACCATTGGAGATCGGCCTTCCTATTGGGCCATGGAGCGGCATGAGTGGAATTCAAAATGCAAGAATACGAGGAGGTCGGGCAAAGCGGGGATGGTCGGGATGGGAGATGTTGGCGGTGGCCGAAAGAGGGCCAGGCAGGAGGTAAGGAAGGAGAAAGGAGGGCCAATGGTGGCATTGGAGGTGATGGTATCGGTAGAGGTGCTGGAGGATGTGATCGAGATCGGCATTTACTGAAAAAGAAGAATGGTGGTAGGACAGCAGAAGGATGGGACAGCATCGGCGGACATAGAGAAGGTATAAAAGGAAGAAAGAGGACAAGGATGTAATTGGGATCGACGTTTGTCGAGAAAGAAAGAAAGCCACGATGGGGCAGGCACGACGAAGAGATAAGAACAGAAAGGGAGAAAAAAATAAAATATTATTTTATAAAATAATAAAAAAATATAATATATATAATAAATAAAATAAAAATAAAATAAAATATTAAAAAAATTAAAAAAATTAAAAAATATTTATTATTAAAAAATTTAATAATTATAGTCACTATTCTCCTTCGGGCGATATCATGTAGCAGGTAAATGTCTGTATTACGCACAATGTTGCTCTGGTAGTTCGAAATGGCAAAATCCTACGATGGAATAGCGGAAAAGATACGCTAGTATCTTTTTCTTATTTATGAATTTTCAGACAACAAACGGCACTGTTATTTAGAAAAATATGAATAAAGAAAAAAAGGGTGGTGTTTGAAAGGATGCTAATAGGTCATTCATAAAAGCAGCATCTCTACCGAATGGCTAGCCGAACAGCGGTTTTAAATAGGAGACCATTATGTTTCCATTATGCATTGAGACTCATGTTGTTTTTCCTTTTTGTGTGATCGCCAGCATTCGAGTGGCCAGCAGTGGCCGACGCTTTTGGTGGTGATGGTGAGCGGCTCTAGCGACAACCCGAGGCCCTCGCATGGGGTCAACCATTGGGTGCACGGTGTGGGTTTCGTCGGAGGAGCTCGGGCAGCTGGTTCGGAGGTTTCTGGAGGCGGTGAGAATCCCGGAGGAGGTCGGGCAGGGGAACCTGGAGAAGTGGTCGACGGGAGCAGTGGTGGCAAAGACTCTCGGGCGGTGGGTGGTGGTGGAAACGGTGGGACGTGAGTTCAAATTGCATGCTAGCCTGAAGGGGGAGGTGCGGGCGCTCGACCTGGACTAGGGCCACCTACTGGTCTGGTTCGAGGAAGCCAGTGAATGGGATATTGTGCTTGGCCAATCATGGGTGGTTTTCGGCCAAGCACTGGTGATGGAGCCATGGCGGCCTCGCTTCTGCCCGGGACTGGACGTGATTGGCTCCACGGTGGTCTAGGTTAGGCTGCCGCGTCTCCCGGTGGAGCTTTGGGAGGCGAAAGCTCTCTGGCACATCTTGAGCCTAGTCAGGGATCTGGTGGAGCTAGATTCCTACATGGTAGATTTGAAGAGGCTGGGATTCGCTTGGGCCTCCATGCAGATTAATCTCTCCCGGCCACTATGGCTAGGAGTGTTGATTGATGGGTCTAATGGCCTCCAGTGGCAGCGGTTCGTTTGGGAGAGCCTCAACAGCATCTGCCTTCGCTACGGGCAGTTCCATGGAGCAGCATGATGTCCGATGGAGGGAGAGCGAGGTCAATCCCTATGCTCGAAAAACCTTGCATGGGACGGCGAGGAGGTGGTCGAAGAGTTGGAGGAGGGGCACTTGCTGGGGCCTTGGCTTCTTGCTGCTAAGCAGTGGGTGCCAGGATCGGGTCGTCAGGAAGCCAGGGGAGGAAGGAAACCAGGTCCACTCGGGCCTTGGGATGCAATCGAACCTGGTTTACTCGAGTGACTCGGTGGAGGGAGGGAACGACCGGATGAAGCCCACTAGGATTGCACGACCGAGATCAGGGCCAGATCGGACGATGGGATCTAAGGGGATTGATGCGGAGATCCATGCTGGCTCAGCTGGCGGGCCAGCGAACCACTTTGGACTACCAGATTTGGGCTGGGGCAGGCACAAGGAGGGCCCATTTGTAGGCGTGATGAGCGCTGTGGTGCCTGAGCCTTCTGGCCCACTACGGGCGGGCGAGCAGGGTGCTGGATCACACAAATGTGCATGGCCCAATGAGTTTGTGGTGGGCCGCATGCAGGTGAAGCCCAAGGAGAAGGAGAAAGAGGAGGGGAAAGCTCCTATGGGTCGTTCTAAGGCCCCTGCTCTACTATGCATGGCTAAGAGCAAGGCCCTAGTTTGTCAGGTGGACCTCTTGGATCCCTTAGCTTTCTAGGAGGAGACTGAAGTATTTTAATTCTCGGTCGTGACCCCTTGTGTGGATGGCGTGGTGAATGGCAAGGATGATTTTATGATGGACGACTTGGGTCGCTAGCCTAGTTAGGAGAGGGTGATGGAGCTGTGAAGAATTCCCAGGGAGCTTGGGTCTGAATCATGATGTGGCGATTGGCAAAATGAGATAGGCCATTCAGGAGTCAGGCTGGGGTCGGTAGCCACGGAGGCGATGGGTGCAGGACTAGTGGGAGATTTCTTATTGGAGGGGATTCATGATGAGGACCCCTCCCCTGCCACCAACTGGCCTAATGAAGATTCTGATTTGGAATATTCGAGGGATGGAAAAGCTCTCATTTCGGATAACATTTGCCAGCAGTATTGTCTAAATATTTATATATTGTTGAAGTCCCACTTTTTTGAGGCAAGCCTTGCCAAAGCTAGACGTCGGATTTTTCGAACATGGAGTTTCTATGTAGTGGAGTCCAGGGTTCTTTCCGAAGGGATCATAGTTCTATGGTATCGTGGTTTGGTTAGAGTGGATGCCTTCCATTATTATGAACAACAGATGACCCTAGTCATCTCTGAGCAGACTAGTGGTTCGTGGCTCCTCTTGGAGATTTATGCGAGTACTGAGTACAGAGAGCAGAGGATTTTATGGATCGAGGTTTCCAGGCTGCTGGCGTAGGATCTTCCTACTCTTGTTGCCGAGAACTTCAACTATATTGTGGGGCCTCACGAGAAGATGGAGGGAAGGCAGTTCGCTGGTGGGATTGACTCTATAGAGTTTAGACAATTTATTGGGAAGTTGGGCGTCATTGACTTAGGCTATGCCGGGCCAATATTTATCTAGTACAACAATCGGCTCAGAGCTACTAGGGTCTAGGAGAGGATCGATCGTGCTCTAGCCTCTGCCGCCTGGTTCCAATGCTTTCCAGGGCATTAGGTGAGACATTTGCCGAGGATTGCCTTCGATCACTGCCCGCTCTTGATCACCATTGATGGGTTGCGCCTTCCTAGGGCCCCTTTTAGATTTAAGAAGTTCTGGACTTTCTATCCGGGAGGTTGGAACTTGATCAGGGATGTCTGGAGGTTGCGATGCTCATCATCAAATTTTTAGGAGATTGGAACTGGTGTGCCATAGGCTCACCCGATGGAGTCGTCAGGAGGTCAACGATATTTTTCGGTGCATAAAGAAGGTTGAGGCAGATATTACGGAGCTACGGAGGAGAGAGGATCAGGAGGGGGTCTCGAGGAGCATGATTTAAGGGTTCTTTGGCATAAGCTCTCCTCCCACCATTTTCTATTATGGCAGCAGGAGATGATGTGGAGACAGATCTATGATCCAGTGGCTTAGAGAGGGGGAACAGAATACCAGATTCTTTCATCAGTCTACAATGATCCGGAAGGCTACCAACCGAATCAGACAACTAAAAGAGAAGGATGGGACTACAGTGAAGGATGGTGAGACGATCAGGGGTCGGATTCTTTAGTTCTTCAGATCCTATTAGGCTCCCCTGGGTGTTGGGGGCCCTCCACAGGTCTCCCAGCCTATGGTTCAGATCTCTTAGCAGAAGAATGAGGTGCTGGCCTGTCCGATGTCTGCTGAGGAGGTTTGAAAAGTCCTTTGGTCCCTTGAACAGGATGAAGTGCCTAGGTTCGATAGTTTTTTTTTTCAGACAGTACTGGCCGATCGTTGGCGGTGAGGTGACTAAGGCTGTTCAGTTGGTGTTTGATTCCAGAGGTATTTCTGATGACTGGAAGAAGACTTTAATTTTCCTCATCCCAAAGAGGCCCGATGCGTCTGCTCCCAATCACTTCAGATCGATCAGCCTTTGCACTATGCTTTACAAAGTGTGTGCAAGGATTTTGGTCGGATGCCTGCAGCTGGTGATTCCTTGTCTGATTAGTCTGGAGCAGGGAATATTTGTTGGAAGCCATTGCATCACCGATAATATCTTGCTTGTCCAGAAGTTCATGCATGACCTTTAGTGCACGCGCATCCACTCGTCGAAGCTTGATGACGATCAAGCTAGATATGAAGTGAGCCTATAATCGGATGAGCTAGGGGTTCCTACATAGAACACTCATTGACTTTGGTTTCTACATTAGATGGTGGACTGGATCATGGACTATATGAAGAACCTGAGTTTCACCATCTTGATTAATGATGCCCTTACAGACTTCTTCTATTCAACTGATGATCTTCGTCAAGGATGCCCCCTCTCATCCTATTTATTTATTCCATGTGCTGATGCCCTTTCCCGTATGATCCAGGAGGCTGTCCAAAGGGCAGAGATTATGTCCTACTAGCCAACCCCAGGGAGTCTGCCTTTGTTGCATCTTCTTTTTGCAGATGACTACCTTCTCATTGGTCAAGCTTCTCTTCATAACGCGAGATGCTTTGCAACCATTGTGGAGGCCTACTGTCGAGCCTCGGGCCAGCTGGTGAATCTACAGAAATCGGCCATCATGTTTAGTCCCAAGACCCAGGTTCATGTGAAGCAAGTGATTCAAGATAGACTAGAAATTCCTGAGCAGGAGGGGCTCCTTATTTACCTGGGGTCCCTATCATTGTGGGGAGACTTTGGAGGACAGAGTGCAGACATTTAGAACAGAGGGTCCGTGAGCACCTCAATAGTTGGCAGGCCACCACCCTCTCTATGATGGGCAGGGCCATCCTATTGAGATTTGCGCTGAGTTCTATCCTAATCTACCTCCTGGTGAACATTCTGGTGCCTTGCTTTACTCTTCAGAGTCTTGAGCAACAATTTCGGACCTTCCTCTAGGGTACTTATTAGGGGGGCCGTCGAGCTCACTTGTTTTCTTGGGATGTTGTTTGCCAGCTGATTTATGATGGTGGCCTCGGAATCCAATCTTTTTTGGTTAAGAGAGAGGTCATGATTGTTAGACATGCAGTCAGATTTTTTACCAAGCCTAACTGCTTTTAGAGTAGGATAATGCAGGCCCGTTATGGCCATTGGAGTGTCAGGTCCTAGACTCGGAGCGAGTGTGGTTGCTCCTTTATATGGAAAGAGATCTAGCTTGTGGCTCAAAAGTTACGGCTTAGGTCAGGTTGTTGATCAAAGATGGTGCCTCGATTAATGTGAGCCAAGACTCCTGGATCTCCAGCTTGCCTCTCTCTCGTTAGCTGATCTATGTTAGCATGGAGGTGGAGGACCATCTGTGGGTTAGCGAGTTGATCACTGATGATGGGACTGGCTGGAGGATCGAGTGGTGATCGATCTCTTTGGTGGATAGCTTGTTGACATGATTCTTACCATTTCGATTTCTCTAGACTGGAGTTAGGATCAGAAGGTGTGGGGTCGATCGTGTTGCCTCAAAGTTTCGATCAAAGATCTTATTGAGATGAGCAGATCGGTGCCAACTAGGAGGATTGATGCAGACTAAATATGGAGGGTGGAGGCTCATCCTAGGATCAGATTGTTCCTTTGGAAGGTTGTTTGGGATCGGCTCTCGACGTGCACTCTTCTCTAAAGGAGAGGTATGGTGATCTCGATTGTCTGCTCGGTCTGTGGCTTGGAGGAGGAGTCCAAGGAACATACAATTCTCCTACGTCCCAGAGCGGAGTTGATCTGGAGACACTACTATAAAAAAGGACTATGATAGTGGTTCGTAACTACTGTCGTAGCCCAAAAATAACTGTCATAGGCTATGACAGCAGTTATTTAACCGCTGCTATTGTAGCCATCATCGTAGCTCTATGACAGTGGTTGTTGCAGCGGTTACATAATCACTGCTATAAATCGATCTATTGGTTTATAGGTTATCTATAGCAGCGATTACATAACCGTTGCCATAAATAATCTATAGTAGCGATTTTTTAACCGCTGTCATAGATCTAACATAGCAGTTGATACCATTTGCACTAGAGACTTATGGCAGCGGTTGGCATGGATATGGCAGCGATTATAAAATTATTATCATAAATCTTGAATAATTTAAAAAATTAATAATTTTTATTTTTTTGAGGCAAGCCTTGCCAGAGCCAGACGTCAGATTTTTCAAACATGGAGTTTCTATGCAGTGGAGTCCAGGGGTCTTTTCGGAGGGATCATAGTTTTGTGGTATTGTGGTTTGGTTAAAGTGGATGCCTTCCATTATTGTGAGCAACAGAGGACCCTAGTCATCTCTAAGCAGACTAGTGGTCCGTGGCTCCTCTTGGAGATTTATGCGAGCACTGAGTATAGAGAGCAGAGGATTTTATGGATTGAGGTTTTCAGGCTATTGGTGTAAGATCTTTCTACTCTTGTTGTCGGAAACTTCAACTATATTGTGGGGCCTTACGAGAAGATGGGGGGAAGACAGTTCGCTGATGGGATTGGCTCTAGAGAGTTTAGACAATTTATTGGGGAGTTGGGTGTCATTGACTTAGGCTTTGCCGGGCCAATATTTACCTGGTAAAACAATCAGCTCAAAGCTACTAGGGTCTAGGAGAGGATCGACCGTGCTCTAGCCTCTGTCGCTTAGTTCCAATGCTTTCCAGAGCATTAGGTGAGACATTTGTCGAGAATTACCTTCGATCACTGCCCGCTTTTGACACCATCGATGGGTTGCGCCTTCCTAGGGGTCCTTTTAGATTTAAGAAGTTCTGAACTTTCTATCCGGGAGCTTGGAACTTGATTAGAGATGTCTGGAGGTTGCCTGTTAGGGGTATTACTCGTCATCAGATTTTCAGGAGACTGGAACTGGCATGTCGTAGGCTCACTCGATGGAGTCGTCGGGAGTTCAGCGACATCTTTTGATGCATAGAGAAGGTTGAGGCAGATATTACGGAGCTGTAGAGGAGAGAGGATCAGGAGGGGGTCTCGAGGAGCATGATTTGAGGGTTCTTTGGCATAGGCTCTCCTCCCATCATTTTTTGTTACGGTAGCAGGAGACAATGTGTAGATAGAGATCCATGATCCAGTGGCTCAGAGAGGAAGATCAGAATACTAGATTCTTTCATCAGTCTATAATGATCCGGAGGGCTACCAATTGAATCAGATAACTGAGGAAGAACGATGGGACTATAGTGAAGGATGGTGAGATGATTAGGGGTCGAATTCTTTAGTTCTTTAGGTCCTGTTGGGCTCCCCCTGGGTGTTGGGGGCCCTCCATAGGTCTTCCAGCCTATGGTTTAGATCTCTGAGCAGGAGAATGAGGTACTGGACTGTCTGATGTCTGCTGAGGAGGTTCGAAAAGTCCTTTGGTCCCTTGGACAGGACAAAGCCCCTAGGCCTGATAGTTTTTTTTAGACGGTATTGGCCGATCATTGACGGCAAGGTGACTAAGGCTGTTCAGTTGGTGTTTAATTCCAGAGGTATTCCTGATGACTGGAAGAAGACTTTAATCTCCCAATCACTTCAGATCGATCAGCCTTTGCACTATGCTTTACAAAGTGTGTGCAAGGATTTTGGTCGGATGCCTGCAGCTGGTGATTCCTCGCCTGATTAGTCTGGAGCAGGGAATATTTGTTGGGAGCCATTGCATCACCGATAATATCTTGCTTGTCCATAAGTTCATGCATGACCTTTAGTGCGCACACATCCACTCATCGAAGCTTGATGACGATCAAGCTAGATATGGAGTGGGCTTATAATCGGATGAGCTAGGGGTTCCTACGTAGAACACTCATTGACTTTGGTTTCTACATCAGATGGTGGACTAGATCATGGACTATATGAAGAACCTGAGTTTTGCCATCTTGATTAATGATGCCCCTATAGACTTCTTCTATTCGACTGATGGTTTTCGTCAAGGATGTCCCCTTTCACCCTATTTATTTATTCTGTGTGCTGATGCCCTTTCCCATATGATCCAGGAGGCTGTCTAAAGGGTAGAGATTGTGCCCTACTAGCCAACCCCAGGGAGTCTACCTTTGTTGCATCTTCTTTTTGCAGATGACTATCTTCTTATTGGTTAGGCTTCTCTTCATAATGTGAGGTGCTTTGTGACCATTGTGGAGGCCTACCATCGAGCCTCGGGCTAGCTGGTGAATCTACATAAATCGACCATCATGTTTAGTCCCAAGACCCAGGTCCATATGAAGAAGGTGATTCAAGATGGACTGGAGATTCCCGAGAAGGAGGGGCTCCTTATTTACCTGGGGTCCCTATCATCGGGTGGAGACTTTTGAGGACAAAGTGCAGACATTTGGAGCAGAAGGTTCCTGAGCACCTCGATGGTTGGCAGGCCACCACCCTCTCTATGATGGGCAGGGCCATCCTATTGAGATTTGCACTGAGTTCTATCCTAATCTACCTCCTAGCAAACATCCTGGTGCCTTGCTCTACTCTTCGGAGTCTTGAGCAACAATTCTGGACCTTCCTCTAGGGTACTTGTTAGGGGGCCGTCGAGCTCACTTGTTTTCTTGGGATGTTGTTTGCTAGTCGATTCGTGATGGTGGCCTTAGGATCCATTCTCTTTTGGTTAGAAGAGAGGCTATGATTGCTAGACATGCGGTCAGATTTCTTACCGAGCCTAACTACTTTTAGAGCAGGATAATGCAGGCCCGTTATGGCCATTGGAGCGTCGGATCCTAGATTCGGAGCGAGTGTGGTTGGTCCTTTATATGGAAAAAAATCTGGCTCACGGCTCGAAAGTTATGGCTCAGATCAGGTTGTTGATCAGAGATAGTGCCTCAATTAATATGAGCCAAGACTCCTAGATCTCCAACTTGCCTCTCTCTCGTTGGTTGATCTATGTCAGCATGGAGGTGGAGGACTATCTATGGGTTAGTGAGTTGATCACTGACGATGGGACTGGCTGGAGGATCGAGTGGTCACCGATCTCTTTGGTTGGTAGCTTGTTGACATGATTCTTACCATTTCGATTCCTTTATACTGAAGTCAGGATCAGAGGGTGTGGGGTCGATTGTGTTGCCTCAAAGTACCGATCAGAGATCTCATTGAGATTAGCAGATTGGTGCCAGCTAGGAGGATTGATGCAGTCTAAATATGGAGGGTGGAGGCTCATCCTAGGATCAGATTGTTCCATTGGAAGGTTGCTTGGGATTGGCTCCTAACTCTCACTCTTCTCTAAAGGAGAGGTATGGTGATCCTGATTGTCTGCTCGGTCTGTGGCTTAGAGGAGTCTAAGGAACATGCACTTCTCCTACATTTCAGAGCGGAGTTGATCTGGAGATATTACTACAAAAAATCGCTCACATAGACTATGACAGCGATTATTTAACCACTACTACTGCAGCCATCGCCGTAGCTTTATGGCAGTGATTGTTGTAGCGGTTGTTTGAACCATTACCATAGATAGCCTATTGTAGCGGTTTATAAACTGCTGCAATAGATCGACTTATAGCAACGGTTATGTAACTGCTGCCATAAGTTATCTATAGCAGCGGTTACATAACTACTACCATAGATAATCTATAGTAGTAATTTTTTAACCGTTGCCATAGGTCCAATGCAATGGTTGATATCGTTTGCACTAGGAACCTATGACAGCGGTTGGCACGGAACCACTATCATAGATCTTGAATAATTAAAAAAATTAAAATTTTATTTTTTATATATTTTAGCTGATAAATATAGATATATAACATAAGAAAATATAATAAATACAAAAATTATTCTGAAATGCTAAAATTTTATTATCGAATAAAATTTATTATAATATTTTTTTAAAAAAAATAAAATACATCAAAAGTCTTTTAAATCTACATCATCGTCATCGTCATCCAGAGTCGGAGCTGGAGCTGAAGTCGGAGCTGGAGCTGAATGGCATTTCGGTGCCATCATGACCTCCAACGTTAATAAACATTAATCAATATAACATGTTGAACAATAATATTAGTATAGCATCAATAAATAGTCTCTAATATATACATTAATCAATTGATGGGTTTATCGTTATGCAATGCAATCAACAAAAGCAACAAGATATAAACATTCAAAAAATATTATGCAATAAATTCTACAACATGAATTACATTCATAAATAATTAAGAATGAGCAACAGTCATAGATTCGATCTTTTGTGCGAACCTTGGTGTTAATCCAGAAATCTGAAAGAAGAACAAAATAGATGATGGTGGCATCTTAGGGCTTAAAGTTGGAATCTTAGGGAGACATATCAAATTTTATTCCCTCAGAAGCCGAGCCAGCTCCATGTCTAAGACAATCGGCTCCGTGCCTGAGACATCTAGCTCGATCATGGCCCAAGTCGGCTCGGTTGCGTATCCGAGCCGGCTCGGCTATGTGTCATCCCCTCGATCACTCCATCTCTTCCTCTCTCGATCTCTCTCATCGACGACGACGACGAGGCCGAACCCCTTCCTCCCAGCTTTTTCATCTCTCGATCTTCCTCTCTTCCTCTCTCGATCTTCCTCATTGGCGAGGCCGGACCCCATCCCTCCAAGTGATGCCGGCGAGGTCGGACCCTCTCCCTCCCTCTCTCGCTCTCTCGATCTTCCACTCTTCCTCTCTTGATCT
Organism: Cocos nucifera; assembly: GCA_006176705.1. Classification (NCBI taxonomy): domain Eukaryota; kingdom Viridiplantae; phylum Streptophyta; class Magnoliopsida; order Arecales; family Arecaceae; genus Cocos; species Cocos nucifera. The sequence continues at coordinate 3,274,276 of QRFJ01000034.1, read as the reverse complement.
CCCTCGTCGACAAGATCGAACCCCCTCCCTCTTAATGATGGTGGCGAGGTCAGACCCCTCGCTTCCTCTCTCCCTCTCTCGATCTCCCTCGCCAACAACGACGGCGAGGCCGGACCCCCTCCCTCCCTCCCACTCTCGATCTTTCTTGCCCGCGGTCGGCGAGCAACCAACCCTCTCTCTCTTAATTTATCGATCTCCCTCTCGGTCTCTCCATTTCTTAGTTTCGAGTCTCGAAATCAGGTCCGATCTTTTGGGATCCATTAGGATCCGGATCTAGTACTTCAAGTACAAATCTATCGGATATTCGGGTTTGGATCCGGTACTAGTAATTAAAATTAGATCCAAATTTGAATATTCAGATTTCGATCCAAATCCAACTCATTGACAGATCTAGTCCACAGCCGCCAACATGGCACAACCCAAAGCTACCACCACGGCATGGTCCAAAAACTATGACATGTACATAATTATAATATTTATAATAAATATTTATAATATTTATTATAAATATTCTATAAATTATTATAAATATACATGATTAATAAATAATACTATAAAATTAAAAAATATATATATACCTACGGCTATAGAGAGCGGGTCGCACCGAAAGCTCCTAGAGTCATCGACGATGATGCTAGAGGAGGACGACGGCACTAGAGGTAACTTGCAAAATAAAAGCAAAATAGTGAGATAGAGAAGAGAGAGAAAGAGGAAAGAGAGAGAGAGCAGGGGCGGTCGATGGGGGGGGCCAGGGGGCACTATGACGAGGAGGCCTGGGAGGCATAGTGATGGAAGGGTCAGTGATTGGAGGAGGAGTGTGGGGGGGGGGGTGATGGGGAGAGACGGTCGGGGATTGGAGTTTTGGTGGGTGGCAGGGTGGTGGAGAGGGGCAGTCGAGGATGGAGAAAAGGAGGGGCGGTCGGGGGAGGGTGGGGGGTCGGGTGGGAAGTGGCGGGGAGGGGCGGCGGCGGAAGATAGGGGGCTAGGCGATGGCAGGGAGGGACGGTCGGAGATTAGGAGAAGGAGGGGCAGTCGGAGGGAGGGTGGGGGGCCGGTGGGGGTGGTAGGTGGTAGGAAGGAGGAGCGGCCGGGGGGAGGGGGAGGAGGGGGCGGGAGGAGTGGGGGAGGGGGGGGGTTGGGGTGGGGGGGGGGTGCGGGGAGGGTGCGGGGTGGGGGGGTCAGGTGGGGGTGGGGGGGGGCGGCTAGGGGGTGGGGGGCCGGCTTGGGGGTGGTAGGGTGGCGGGGAGGGCGGGGAGGGGGGGTGGGGGTGGAGGGCCAGATGGGAGGTGGCGGGTGGCGGGAAGGAGCGATCGGCGATGGGAGAGAAGGAGGGGCGGTCGGGGGAGGGTGGTGGGGGGGTCGGATGGGGGGGGCGGATGGGGGAGAGGCGGTCGGAGGGGAGGGGAGGGAGGAGTGGCATCGATTGCGGGGAAGAAGCCTCACCGACGATGGAGAGGAGGGAGAGAGAGAGAGAGATCGAGTGCGCACGAAAGAAAAGCAAGAAAAATTTAAAAATTTTTAATCTAATCTATGATAGCGGTTATCGAACCGCTGTCATAGATCTACGGTAGCGGTTACCCAAAATCACTATCATAAATCTACGGCAGCGGTTTTATAACCACTATCGTAGATTTATGACAGCGATTTTTGATAACCACTATCGTAGGTTGAAAATAATTTTTTTTATTTTTTCTCTAAGTATTATATAATTTCAAAATTTAATATCCATCTTCATCGTTCATTATCTAAATAATTATCATTAGAGTGTTGTTGCAAAAGGTCGCCTCGATCTGATAGTCCTAACTTCATCAACTAGAAAAATTCGATTTCGACGATCATGAACAATGATATGATGATCTGATAGATGAAGATCTTCGATAGATTCAAAAATTTGAAATGATGATCTCAATAATGTTTGTAGCATATTATCAAAGTTTCATTTCAATCGGATATCGTTATCATGGTTAATTTAGTACAGAATAATTTCGATCGTTAAATTAGAAACAAACGATCAAAATGTTAAATGGCATTCGATTATGAGATAATTTTTTAGTTAAATGATCTTTATTATAATTTTAAATATTTTATATGATGATAATAGTAAAATTCAAATTATTTTTGTATAAATAGTTCATGTTAAGGAAATATTGCAAAAGCATAAGCATAACAATCAGTGAAGTTTCAGAATGGTTACATATAATTTTAAATCGTTCTTCATCTCACGAGTTGAATTTTATCATCACCATTTAAACAATGATTAAAGTAGTAGCCAAAATTATTTATAAAAAAAATTATCTCATAATCGGATACTATTTGGTCCTTTGATCACTCGTTTATCATTTAACGGTCGAAACTAACATATACTAAATTGACCAAGATAATAATATTCGATTGAAGTGAAACTTTGATAGTACGCTACAAACATCATCGAAATCATTGTTGCAGATTTTTGGATCCATCGGAGGTCTCCATCTATCAGATCATCACATCATCATTCGTGATCATTGAAATCAAATTTTTCTGATCGACGAAGCTAGGGTCATCGGATCGAGGTGATCTTTTGCGACGACACTCTAATGATAATTATTTAGAGAATGAATGATGAAGATGGACATTAAATTTTAAAATTATATAATATTTAAAAAAAAAATATATGGCAGCGGTTATGATTAACCGCTGCCATAAATAAGCTTATAGCAGCAGTTCCTACTAACCGCTGCTATAGATCCAACTTATGACAGCGGTTTCACTAACCGCTACTATAGGTCTAACATATAGCAGCGGTTACAATGAACCGCTGCTATATGTAGATCCGACTTATGACAGCGGTTTCACTAACCACTACTATAGGTCTAACCTATAGCAGCGGTTATAATGAACCGCTGCCATAAGTCGACCTATGGCAGTGATTTTTTGTAACTACTGCTATAGGTCCGACTTACGGCAGAGATTTTCGTTAACCGTTGCTATAGATCGGACCTATGGCAGTGGTTTAGCAGCGGTTATAATGAACCGCTGTGATAGGTCGACCTATGGCAGCGATTTTTTGTAACCGCTGCTATAGGTTCGATTTACGACAGAAATTTTCGTTAACCGCTGCTATATGTCGGACCTATGGCAACGGTTATAAAAACCGCTGCCATAGGTCCGACCTATAGCAACGGTTAACAAAAATCGCTGCCATAGAATTTATGACAGCGGTTTCGAAAACCACTACCATAGTATGCACTGTCATAGGCCATTTTTATAGTAGTGAGAATGGCGGGCATTTAATCATGGAGAGCGGGTAATGGCTCGTGGACCCCCTCTTCTTGGATTTTGTTCGTTAGGAGGCTGGCCGTGGTTCGTCCAAAGCCTGCCACTTGGTTTATATTGCCTATCAAATTTTGTTGTCTAGGAACAGCCTTGTCTTTGATGAAGAGGCGGTGCCTACCAGACGTGTCCTTCAGAAAGCCTATAATTTGGCCATGGCGTATCACCGCTTCGATGCCATTGTGTTGCCCTTGCATGACCCGAGTTCCCGGGATCCCCTGGCTGCGTCTATAGCGTCTCAACAACTCCCTTTCATTTCATGGGAGCTCCCACACTTTGGGTTCATCAAGATTAACTTCGATGGTAGTGTCAAAGGGATTAGAGGTGATTTGGGTTATGTCATTTGGGATTAGGCCTCGAAGATACTTGTTGCGGGGGGTTTCCCATTGTTCGAGCCATCCGTTCCTAGTGCTGAGCTCCGTGCTGCTTGGGCCGATGTTCTATGCGCGATCCAGGAGCTGAGGATCGATAGGATCATCCTTGAGAGGGACTTGATGACAGTCATTGGTTAGATTGGGAGGGTGCTAGGCATCATAAGGCTCATCCACTCCTCGAAGATATTTGGAAGATGCTTGCTTAGTGCATTACGGTATCCATTCAGTATGTATTCCAGGAGGTCAATAGTATTGCTGATTGAGTGGCGTCTTTTATTACTGACCACTTCGGTGATTGAAGCTAGCATCATGGTGTCCTCTATTCTTTGGGTTTCAAAGTTTTTTTTTTTTTTTTGGACTCTTTAGACTTTACTAGTACTGGAATGATGTAATCATCTATTTGTATTAAAAAAAAAAAAAAAAAAAAAAAAAAAAACAACTGCAGTTCTCTTCTCCCTCTCATTTTCTGACCAAAATCCCTCGTGCCTAATTTGGGGAGTGGGGTGGCAAGATCCACGCTTATACGTTATACTGTTTATCGGTTGCCCGTGCGACGTTTCTTTGCTCCTAGTTTGAGATCCAATAGAATCTTCTCCATTGTTGATGGGCCAGAGCAACTGATCTTGTTTGTGTTTTGTAATAGCATGGAGGTAAGTTCCGAGTTTCCGCACTCTGATTTGACAGCAACATGTCTCAGCTGTACATCCATAAAATTTAGTCCTACGATGCATGAAACACCCATCACGCTATATGTATATATAATTAAATTATCTTCAACAAAATAATAAAAAAATAATAATTAAGATATGTTATTGGGCCATACTTGATGATTTTTTAAGAAATATCTATTAAAAATATTTTATATAAATTTATTTTTTAGAAATTAAAATAATAATTTTTTGTTAAACTTGATGGTTGCCCGGTACTCCAGGGATTCCAGCAAAATTAATAAATTAACGCCAGCCATTTATTTCAAAATGGATTGAGGAGACCATCTACTAGTTAACCGGCTCCAGCCAGTTTGGAGCGGAAGCGTGCGTGGCAATGATGTTAGCTGGCTCGATGTTGCTTTCACTGCAAACCTTTGAGCGTGCGTAAACCATTTAATAGTTTTCAAAAAATGTAACATCTAATATGTCCATGGCATTTCCATGGTCACGGCGTCAACAGTAATCAAGGTGAGTGTGGTCTCCCTTTACGCAGAAGATTATTAGAAGGGAATCTATCCGTTCTCAGAATAAAAGTTATGATTAGATGTTGCAGTGATATAGTATAGTTTGCATGCTATAAGTATGAACTATTTCTTATTTATCTAATAATATTAGTATGGTGCATTCTTGTCGGTGCAGAGTTGTGCGCACACATTTAAAAATTTTTGCATATGGTATTAATTTCTGCGAATATAATCCTGCCAAGGTATCACCATCATGATCGTCATGTAGTGTTAATTATGGGCCACGAAGCAATGGAGCGGCTTGGTAAGATAACAGGTACAAAATTAGAGTGGATATCAGATAAATTTTTGTATATGGCAAGCTGCCATGCGTAAATGAAAAAGCTAGCAATCAAAATAAAGATCCACACATTGATTTTGATCTATAATGTTTATTTTTTAAAGCCAAAAATTATTATAATTTAAAGATCGATGAACCATGCTTAGGGTATGGTGGTATTTTTAGAGGAGAGTTGTCAAGAGGGCCAATAGTAATAAGCAAGTATCAATGATTATATTGATAAGAAACTATCATCTGCTAACAAAGATATATAATTTTCTATTATAAAAATATTTATTTGTGAATTTTTACTTTTTAGAAGCCAATATACTATTTACTATAATTGCTGCAGAGAAGGATTGGACACCATATGTTCCCCTCTTTAGTCAAGCATATCGAGGGTCAACCATACCCTACATACCTTGATCCGAAACACCATCCTTTTGGGCCCCTTCCCCCGGCCCCCGCTGTCGACGGTCCTCCTCCTCCTGCAATAAAATAGATGTCAACATCGCCGATGATGAAAGTATTGCCCTGAAACTTAGAAACGGCAGAACAATATGATGGATCCTATGATCCTAGCTTTGATTTTTGATTGGATCTTATGTGCGGTAGATGGGAAAAATCAAATTGACCATGTTTGTATTTTGCTTTATAAATATGATAGTGAAGGTCTTGTACCTCAATCAATTAGCCCTCTCATATCAAATCTTTAATTTCCTAAGTCCTCCTCCCAATTGATAGTATGCTTCTAACTCTTCAAATTGAAAGGTGTCTAAGTTTATGTTTTAATAATGTGCGTATTCGAGAAAAAAAAAGTTAACTCACGAATTAACTTTCTGCCTGCAAGCTGTTTGTTGCCTGGCCTATATATATATATATATATATATATGAAGACCTGGTATGTTGGGGTCTATGTTTTATGTATTTGCTGATATGCCTCACCTCTACCACTCATCTCTACCAGAGCATGAATTGAATTAGCTTTCGTTTTGATTCGATAATTCCCAGAAAGGGATATAGATTCAGGACACAATCCTGAGTCTCTGATATGGAAATGATGATGTGTAGAGTTGGATTCCATTACACATTTAGCATTGGATATAGAAGTTGATTATTTGAGCAAGTCCTTTTTCAGACTAGCAAAACAAAAGCACATGGCCTTTTTAGATTACCAGCAGAAATCCATTTTGATATTGACTTCAAATTATTCCCGATCCATGCTTGCGTGGTTAGGTACGCAAATTATATATCGATGGGCCACCCTTATTAAAAAAAAAAAAAGAAAAAAGAAAAAGCATAAGATTACATCAAGCTCCTTTATTACATAAACAAACTAGAAAAGTAGAAATATATATACTAAACTTTCTACTCGTTATGAGGCAGATTTGCCCCCTCTTCAAAGCTTTCGACCACCGATAAGCTGTCCTTAATTGCGTCGAGTTTATTGGAAACATCTCGCATGTCCATTCGCTCTTTGGTTGATTCTTTGGAGCACGAAAGCCCAATTCCAAGTAATGAAGTAATGCATCTCCTCGTTCTCATCTTGGCAGCATTCTCATTTCTACTGTTGTTATTAGCTACTTCCCATTCTTCTTGCAGGATCTGGGGATCCAAAATCTCCATGATTCTTTCTGGAAAAGCCCGGCTGACGAATTTATGAAGATTTAAACCATCCTTGAACATGCCGTCTGTAGGTTTCTTTCCCGTAAGCATCTCTAGCAAAACGATTCCAAAGCTATAAACATCTCCCTTTGTAGAGATTTTGCTGCCCATCGCATATTCTGCATTTCATTTGTAAATCGATTGCAGAGTAATTGATATACAGTTTGGAAATGAAGATAATTTTTTGTTCAATACGAAACATAGAGTTCTGTCATTAAATGAAGATGAGTCAATCATGCCCTCCGCCCTATAATAAATTTATTGGGATTAATACCAAAAAAAAAAAAAAAAAATCTAATACCAAAGTACAAATGCAACTAATTCATCAGGTCTACTGTTTGGACCTCCGCCAAACTTAGTTTCAAGCACATTAAAGAATTGTAAACCACTACTATGTCTCTAAGATGGGCCTAGTAATCCATATTATTATCTGCAATTTCATGCATGCATATGAAAGAGTGACGACAGAATATTATTGAGCTGTTACCTGGAGCGATATATCCGATGGATCCTTTTATCCCCATCCAACTTGTTGAATTCCTAGAGCTGGAAGTTGAGAGAAACCTTGCTAAGCCAAAATCACCCACATGGGCAGTCATATGATCGTCAAGAAGAATGTTGCTTGGCTTGAGGTCGCAATGAACAACTGGCCCTACGGAGTAATGATGCAGATAGTTTAAAGCGGAAGCCACATCGATGACCATGTTTAACCTTTGAGCAAGGTCCAACTTCCTTATCTGGTGATGTTCATGAGCTTTTGGATGCAACCACTCTTCTAGGCTCCCATTGGGCATGTACTCAAAAACTAGAGCTTTGAAGTCATTGCCTCTTGAATCAACAGTCGAGCACGATGTAATGATCTTGACAAGATTCCTGTGCCGCATGTTTCTTAAGGCCTTGCATTCGGCGCTGAAACTCTTCGGTCCTCCAATTTGATGAAGGTTGAATACCTTCACGATGATGACATTCTCTTCAGGATCCATCTTCCCTTTATACACGGAACCGAAACTTCCGGTGCCAACCAAGTTGTCCGAAGAGAAACCATTAGTTGCTTTGTGGATGTCCGCATAAGATAATTTCTTGTACCTGTCCCCAATATCGGAGACAGACCGAGATTTTTCACCTGTCTTCCTCGGTCGACAAAGAATAGCCAGCAAACACAGCATTAGAACTACGGCAGCACCTGCAACTGGCATTATAACCTTTAGTAATATTCTCTTTGAGGTTTTGACAAAGCAAGGCGGCAGATGCAAATTTGGATCACCCCCACAGAGCCTTCTATTCCCGAAGACAAAAATTTCAGTGGCATTATCGAAAATACCACCTCTTGGGACTTCACCCTCAAGATCATTGAATGAAAGATTAAGATAGTGCAGAGAACCGAAGGACTCGAAGAAATCTGGAATTGGCCCGGACAAGTTGTTTCGAGAAAGATCTAAATCGATGATACCTTTCAAGGATCCAAGTCCTTGAGGGATGCCACCTTCAAAAAAGTTGCCTTGCATGTATAGGTGTTCCAAGTGTTGGCAAGCAGCTAAGCCGGAAGGGATGTCACCGGACAATCGGTTATCGGAGACATCTAAACGATCAAGGTTAACCAACTTGTCTACTTCCATTGGCATGGGCGCAGTGAGATAATTATGTGATAGGTCCAGATATTGTGCCAGAGAGGAAATGCTGACGAGCTCCCTTGGTATGCTTCCGATGAGAGCATTATGGGAAAGGTTTAATACTCCCAAATTTCTGCAATTTCCGAAACTTGCAGGGATACCACCGCTCAGTTCATTTTCTTGCATATAAAGATCATTCAATTGAGTGAGGTTGCCAATAGTAGATGGGATCGGTCCCGATAATTGGTTTGCTGAAAAGTTCATGACATGTAAGTTCTGAAGCTTTCCAATGGTATCGGGAATTTCTCCCATGAAATGGCTTTGATCTAGGAAAAGCACGGTTAGGCTGAAAAGATTCCCAATCTCCGCTGGAATGGGTCCGGATATTTGATTGTTTCCAATCACTAGCCATTCAAGCCGTGTCGAGAGATTGCCTACCGAACTAGGCAGTTGACCCTCAAGTTTGTTTTGGTACAGGATTAATGTCTGCAAAAAGGTACAATAGTCAGAGAAGAGAAGAAGCTCCAATCATGGGCTCGGAGCTGATTCCAGCCAATGTTCAAATCGGTCAAGTTTTGCAGGGATCCGAGATTGGAAGGCACTAGTCCACTAAATGAATTTTTGGCAAGATCAAGAATCTGAAGCCCAGAAGCATTGCATAATGAAGCTGGGATCGGTCCATAGAATTGGTTCCCCTGCATGACCAGATTTTGGAGGTTAGGAAGAGTGAGGCCCATGTTCGATGGAAGTGTCCCGGAAAGTCTATTGCTCGCCACACCGAAATAAGTGAGCGACGAGCGGTTGTAAAGAGAGGATGGGATTTGGCCAGACAAGTTGTTGATGCTCAAATCCAGCTCTTGTAGGTTGGGGATGTTGCACAGGCTTTCTGGAATGCTTCCCACCAAGTTGTTGCCGGCAAGATAAAGATACTGGAGAGAGGAGAGGTTCCCCAGTGAAGATGGAATGCCTCCTGAAATATGGTTCATAGGCAAGCCGAGGAAATAAAGGCTAGAGGGGGTGGCTAAGAAAGGTGGCAAACCCCCTGTCAATATGTTCTTTGCTAGATCGATGAAGACGAGGGATGAGCTGTTACCTAATGATTGAGGGATGCTACCTGATAAACTGTTTGACGATAGATTCAGGTATCGAAGCGACGAACTGATCCCAGTTGAAGATGGGATCTCTCCCGTGAGACTATTCATTGATAGGTCAAGTTGCTCAAGGGATAAGCTGGTTCCTAGCAAGGAAGGGATGGCTCCCGTTAGACTATTGTATGATAGGTTGAGATAAGCAATTGGGCTGCTACCTAGCATGGGTGGAATTTCGCCAGTGAGGTTATTGTTTGATAGATCAAGAGCATACAAGGAAGAGCTATTTCCTAACAACTGTGGGATTACTCCAGTAAGGCTGTTATCTGATAGATAAAGAACACTGAGGAATGTGTTGTTGGCCAAGAACAATGGAATGCCTCCTGTGAGATGATTGCTTGAAAGATCAATGACGGTGAGCGATGGGCTATGCCCCAACAAAGGGGGGATGTGGCCTGTGAGATTGTTACTGCTAAGAAGGAGGTTATCAAGATTTCGAAGGGAGCCGAAGCTGGTGGGGATTGCTCCACGGAGTCTGTTGTTATTTAAATTGAGCATTTGGAGCTTCAAACACTGGCTAAGATTGGATGGGATTTGGCCTTCAAGAGAATTCATTCTTAGGTTAAGGTACTGAAGTCGGGAGAGACGACCTAGCTCTTCTGGGATGTGTCCATTGAGCAGGTTATTTGGTAAATGGATTTTCGTAAGAAAGGTGAGCTTAGCTATGTCGGGTGATATGATGCCTGTGAGGTTTAGGGAATCGAGGTCCAAAGCTGTGACCCTTTGTGGATGTTTCCGACCACAAGTGATGCCCGGCCACCTACAATAATTGTGGGATTTGTTTCCCCAGGAGCTCAAGGCTCCAAGAGGATCAGATAGCATTGACTTGAAGGCAAGAAGAGCTAGCTTGTCGGTAACAATGCTTGGCAGGATGGGATCAGTAGCAGCGGCAACTAGTGCGGAGTAGGAGTGGAAGGAGTATAAGCTAAAGAGAAGGATGAGAGTTATTGGCTGGAGGACTTTGATGTTCTTTAATTGTGGAAGATCCATTTGATAGCAGCAGGGAGGGTGTGGTTGCTTAAACTAAAGTTGTGTGGATTAACTTCATGGCAGAGATGCCTTTTTATAGGGAACTTGACGTAGAGGACATGTCTTGCATTCTTAAAAAATTAAAATGAAAAAAAAAAAGCTGATCACATCATGAAAATATGGCAAGAAGAGCATAATCATGGAAGTGATAATGATTATGGCAAAGGCAGCTCTCGTGAAATAAAGGGTGCTACCATCCAAACTAGAAGACTTGGGAGTAGTGTTGGCCAAAAGAGAAGAGCATCAACAGAAAGTGGAAGATCTAGTAAAAGAAGAGATCTCTAATTTGTGTGGATATAAAAATTTTATTTTGGAGCAGAAGACTTGGTTTACTAGACTTACCTGTAGAAGATCCATTTGATAAGAGTAGAAACATATTTTGATTAAACTAAGGTAGCATGAATTAACTTTAGACCAAAGCTACTTTTTTAAATTAATATAAGAAATTTAATGTACCGGTCATATTATGCATTTCACCCCCACTGTCCGCCCCCACCCCCACCCAAAAAAAAAAGGAAAAGTAAAAATATCAGTCAATGTCATGCAAATAGAGCTGATGGTGCTAAAGTCCAAACTAGAAGACTTGATAATTATGTTGACCAAAGAGGAGAGCATTGATAGATAGGAAACCCGGTGGAAGAAGAGACCTCTAAGTTATGTAGACATCAAAGTTTTGTTTTGGAGTGGAAGACTTGGTTGAGTAGACCTACTTGTAGAAGATCCATTTGATAAAAGTAGGGAGGTATTTTTGGTTAAACTAAGGTAGCATGAATTAACTTTATGGTAGAGTTGCCTTTTTTTAATGAAAAACTTGATGCATCAGTCATGTCATGCATTCTGTAGAAGAAAAACAAAAAGACAAATATCAATTATATCATACAAAAGATGGCAACAAAAATAGAGTCATAGAAGTGAGAATGAAAATGGCATAGTTGTTTCTAGAGAGTAAAGAGTGCTATAGTCCAACCTAGAAGACTTGGGAGTAGTGTTAACTAGAAGAGGAGTGCAATAATAGATTGGGAGACCTAGTAGAAGAAGAATCTCTAATTTTTGTGGACATAAAAGTTTTGTTTTGGCGCAAAGACTTGGTTGAGTAGACCTACCTATGGAAGATATATTTGATAAGAGTAGCTAGGTATTAATTGTTGGTTAAACTAAGGTAGCTTGGAGTAACTTTATGAGAGAGCTATCTTTCTTTTTTTTTTTTGTGAGAAACTTAATGCATCGATCATGTCTTGCATTTTATAGAAAAAATAAAAAGAAAAATGTTGGTCATGTCATGCAAAAGATGTTGAGAAGAATGGATCCATAGAAATGATAATCATGAATATGATGGAGTCAACACTTGTGGTGTAGAGAGTGCTACTGTCCAAACTTGAAGACTTGGGAGTAGTGTTGATTGGAAGAGGAGGGCATCGACAAAATGGGAGACCTAGTAGAAGAAAAGACCTCTAAGTTAGTTTGTGTGGACATTTATAAGTTTTGTTTTGGAGCAAAAGACTTGGTGAAGCAGGCTTACTTGTGGAAGATCCATTTGGTAAGAGTAGGCGGATATTGTTGGTTAAATTAAGGTAGTATAGATTAATTTTATGGTAGATGTGCTTTTTTTTTATGAGGAACTTTATGCACCGATCAAGTTATGTATTCTTCCAAAAAAATTTTAAAAAAAAATCAATCATATTATGCAAATTATAGCAAGAAGAATGGATCCATAAAATAGTACGGAATATGATAGAGATAGCTCTTATGGAAAAGAGAGTGTTATGGTCCAAATTAGAGGACTTGAGAGAATTATTTATTGGAAATGGAGGGCATCGATAGAATAGGAAATTAACCTCGTGGAAGAAGAGACCTCTAATTTATATAGATATAAAAAAGTTCTATGTTAGAGCAAAAGATTTAGTTAAATAGATCTACTTATGGAAGATCTATTTGATTAGAGTAGGGAGGTACTTTCGGTTAAACTAAGGTAGTGTGGATAAAATATATGGCAACGCTGCCCCTTTTTTTATTAAGGTATTCAATGCATCGATCATGCCATGCGTTATGCAGAAAAAACAAAAAGATAAATGTCAATCATATTGTGCAAAAGATGGCTGGAAGAATGAAATCATGGAAGTGAAAATAAAGATGGCAGTGCTCCTATGAAGTAGAGAGTGCTATAGTCCAAACTAAAAGACTTAGGTGTGGTATTGACTTGAAGAGGATAGAGGAGGCCATCGATAAAAAAGGAGATGTAGTAGAAGAAGTGGCATGTAATTTGGTGTGGACCTAAAATTCCGTTTTGGAGCAGAAGACTTGATTGAGTAGACCAATTCTTATTGCTGCTCTTCAGTTTAATTCTTTACATGTTAAGCAGAGTAGAATGGCCCAAGAACATTTAGGTTGTATGATTATTCAGGAATGCTTTAGTAACTCAATAATGTAACTCAAAAAGTGACCCAAGTAGTTTTTATTGTCAATGGTGCCATATGATGAAGCAAATTAAGTGAACAGTGCATAATAGTTGAGTGATATTTGGAGTGATTTTTCTTAGTTACGTGAAAGTGCACATGCAAGGTACGTGCCTTTTCCATGAACTATTTAACATTTGAGTGATGAAGGGGCTACAATGTTAACAAATTATAAGTTCGGGAGCTGAATTGTGAGAAAACAAAGTTCAGATTTAAGTTAACTGGCTTATAATTAATGTTTAGGGTTGTTAATGAAGCTTGGCCATTACTCTTTTACGGGTTCAAGGTAGATAAATCTTAGCTTTAAATCACATGCCTTCACATGGACCTCTTCAAAGGCCTTTTTAATGTAGAAGATTTGATAGTCCAATAAGAGATGAGAAGATGTATGGTGGACGGTACAATGATGTGGAGTGCCGTGGAATAAGGATAATGAAAATGCCATTTTCTCCCTTCTTCACACCTACCTCTTCTATCTACTCCCAGTTTCCACCTTTTCTCTGTGGAGCCAGTTTGGAATGACATTATTGCTTCTATTTGAGCAAGCTTGGAAGGAAACTGGGGAGATGCTAAAACCCAAGTGATGTAAAAAATTCACACCTCGTGTCATGAATGTGGAAGAAAGCAGAGTCTTCTATGTACACTTGTTTGAAAGAACAGTATTCTAGAGTGTAGAAGAAAAATAAAAAGACAAATGTCCATCTTGTCATACAAAAGATGGCAACAAAAATAGTCATAAAAGTGAGAATGAAAATGACAGAGCTGCTTATGGAGAGTAAAGAGTGTTATAGTCCAATCAGAAGACTTGGGAGTAGTATCAATTGGAAGAGGAGTGCAATGATAGAATGGGAGAACTAATAGAAGAAGAGACCTCTAATTTTTGTGGACATAGAAGTTTTGTTTTGGAGCAAAGACTTGCTCAGTAGACCTACTTGTGGAAGATATATTTGATAAGATTAGCGAGGTATTAGTTGTTGGTTAAACTAATAAGGTAGCTTGGAGTAACTTTATAAGAGAGCTATCTTTTTTTTTTGTAAGAAACTTAATGCATCGATCATGTCATGCATTTTGTAGAAAAAATAAAAAGAGAAATGTTAGTTATGTCAAGCAAAACATGGTGAGAAGAATAGATCCATAGAAGTGATAATAAATACGATAGCAGCAACTCTTGTGGAGCAGAGAGTGCTACTATCCAAACTTGAAAACTTGGGAGTAGTGTTGAGTGGAAGAGGAGGGCATCGATAGAATGGGAGACCTAGTAGAAGAAAACACCTCTAAGTTAGTTTGTGTGGATATAAAAATTTTGTTTTAGAGCAGAAGATTTGGTTAAGTAGACCTACTTGTGGAAGATCCATTTGGTAACAATAGGGATATAATATTTGTTGTCGCAGAATCTGGTTAATGTCGGGACAAGCTAGAGTGGAGGAGGACGAGGTCGCCGTCGATGACCTGCAAAATAAAGTTCTATCCAGAGTCGGTGGTGGTGGCTCCGACAGGACCCTCCGACGATCAAGTCAGCTCTTCTAGTTAACAGAAATGGAGTGCTCAGGAATGAGTTCGGCAAAGTTTTAGAGGGGAGAGCTCAGAACCCTTCCTCTAGCGCCAATTCTATTATCGCAGAATCTAGTTGACGTCGGGATGAGCTGAAGTGGAGGAGGATGAGATCACCGTCGGTGACCTGCAAAATAAAGTTCCATCCGGAGTCGATGGTGGTGGCTCCGGCAGGACCCTCAGATGAACAAGTCAGCTTTTTTTACTAACAGAAATGGAGTGCTCAGGAATGAGTCCGACGTCAATCAGATTCTGCGACAACAGAATTGGCGCTAGAGAAAGGGCCCTGAGCTCTCCCCTCTAAAACTCTGCCGAACTCATTCTTGAGCACTCCATTTCTGTTGGCCAGAAGAGCTGACTTGATCGTCGGAGGGTCCTACCAGAGCCACCACCACCGACTCCGGATGAAACTTTATTTTGCAGGTCACCGATGGCGACCTCGTCCTCCTCCACTCCAGTTCATCCCGACGTCAACCAGATTCTGCGATAACAGAATTGGCGCTAGAGGTAGGACCTTGCCTCTGAGGTTCTCTTATTCTTAAAAGAGTGCTCAGCGACGACCTCTCTCTCTCCTCTCTAGAGATCTCCCTTCTTCCTCTCTAGAGTTCTTTTTCAAGAGAAAATGCCCCCTAGGAGAGCTTCAACCCGGCGATCGACGGCCTCCGCGGCCCGATCCCATCCAGATCCGTCTGCTCCCGCTCTAGCTCCGGCAACTCAGATTCCGCCTGTAGCCACGGTGGATACGAAGCAGTTCAACCTGCTTGTCCAGCAGATTCATGGCCTCACAGAGGCGATGCAGGCCATGCATCGGTAGGCCCCAGCATCGGTTCGACCAGCACAGGATTCTCCAGAGCCTTATGGTCTGATCCAAGAATGGCCGACTTGGGCTATCTGACCTCCGATCTTTGGAAGGAGGAAGCAGAGGATGGAGGGCCCCTGCTCGAACCATGACTCGATCAAAGGGGAAGCTTCGCACCCATTTCATCAGAAAATCCTAGAGATCAAAGACCGTGAAGATCTGTTGAATCAAAGGCTCTTAGAAATGAGCCGATGAATTGAAGAACTTCGTCACACTTCCTCTTCATATGGTAATGACATTTGCACTGACCCTCCTTTTTCGTAGAAAATTATACAGAAATCAATCTCGTCGAACTTCAAGCTTCCATAGTTTGAGAGTTACGATGGAACCACCGATCTGGTCGACTATCTGAAAGCCTTCCGAACAATGATGTTGCTGCACGACGCGCCAGACGCTATTTTATGCTGGGCTTTTTCCTCTATTCTTAAGGGAGCCATCAGAAACTGGTACTCGATGCTTAAGCCGAGTACCATCTCGAGTACCATTTTATCGTTTGATCAGATGAGCTATCAGTTCGTAGCCTACTTCGTCAGCAGTCGATGATCGTGCTTAAGTTTGGATTTTCTGCTGATCATCAGGCGAAAGGAGGAAGAATTCATCTGGGCTTATGTCACCCGATTTAACACTGCCGCATTGAAGGTCCGGAACCTAGACCAATCAGTCACCATGGCCGCTCTTAAGGGCAGCCTCTAGAAGAATGATTTGCTATTCTCCCTAGAAAAAAAGTATCCCAAGAACTTTATTGACATGCTAGCTCGGGCTTAAGGTTATGCCCGAGCTGAAGAGGCCTTCAAGGCCAAGGACGATGAAGTCGGTGGTGAGCAGCGAATCGGCAGGCCAGGTGGGTCCGTTGATGAAGAAAAGCTGAGTGAAGCTCAGCCGCATTCCCGGACTCCTTCTAAGCGCAGGCGAGCCCGAACTTTCCCCCGGGCTTGGGGGTGGGGAAGCCCTGACGGAAGGGTGCGCCAAGTTTCTCCCCAATGCCGAGGCTCTTCCCAACGAAGATTTCATAACTACACCCTCCTTAACGCTCAGAAAGCCCAAGTGCTGATGGAAATCAGGAAACAACTTTCGAGACCAAAGAGGATGCGTTCCCGCTCTAGCAAGTGCAATCCTAATAAGTTCTGCCTTTATCATCGTGACCACGGTCACAACACTGAGGAGTGCATCCAACTCCAGGACGAGATCGAAGAGCTCGTTAGGCGAGGTAGACTTGGTCGATTTCTACGGAGACGGCCTGAAGAGCGAAAAGATCGGCCGAGGGCGTTACCATCGAGGGAGGAGGACCAACAAGAAGATCGGCCACCTCTCGGCATCATCAATACTATCTCCGAGGGACTTCAACAAGAAGAGGCCAGCGGATCCGAGGGATCGGTGAAGAGACGGAGGACCGAGGAACCCATGATCTTTACCGAGGTGGATGCCCAGGGGGTCTAGTTTCCGCACAATGATGCGGTTGTAATCTTTTTGAACATTGCGGACTATGATGTACGCTGCATTTTGGTGGATAATGGAAGCTCGACTGACGTATTATTTTACGATGCCTTTTCGAAAATATCCTTATCTGATGACCGCTTGGGGCCTATGAACTTTCCACTGATAGGATTCACTGGCAATGCCGTACCAGTTGAGGGCATAATAACCTTGGCTATGACTGCAGGGTAGTGCTTAAAACTAGCTAAAGCGCAAATCGATTTCTAGTCGTGAGGACTCCGTCCATCTACAACGCCATTCTCGACCGACCTGGTCTAAATGCACTTTGAGCGGTGGTATCGACCTATTATTTGAAGATGAAATTTCCGACAAGTCACGAAATCGAAGAGATCAGAGGAGATCAGGCTCTGCGAGGCACTGCTACTCAATCGCCCTACATAAGGAAGAGCGGTCCGACTCTTATCTTGTTGATGGACTGGATGTCCACGATGACCTCACTAAGGAGTGGGGAGAGCCTATGGAGGACCTTATCTCTGTACCGTTAAATGATGGAAACATGGAGCATGCGGTGTAGATCGGTTCCAACTTGGTAGGCGAGGTTCGGGAGCAACTTATTGCCTTTCTCAGAAGAAATACGGACGTCTTTGCCTAGACCCCAGCGGACATGTCGGGGATTGACGCTGAGATCATGGAACATCGACTGGCCGTTGATCCGAAGCATCAGTCGATAAAAAAAAGATGCGCCACCACGCCCCAGAAAGGCAGAAAGCAATCATCGAAGAAGTAGACAAGCTCCTCAAAGCTGGATTCATCCGGAAGGTTAATTATCCAACCTGGGTCTCAAACGTGGTCCTCGTCAAAAAGGCAAATAACAAGTGGAAGATATGCATTGACTTCAAAAAGTTGAACAAGACCTGTCCGAAAGATAGCTACCCTCTACCCAAGATTGATCAACTAATGGACGCGACCTCGGGCCATAAGCTCCTCACCTTCATGGATGCCTTCTCTGGTTATAACCAGATACGGATGACGCTTGAGAACGAGGAGAAAACCGCTTTCGTTACTGACCGTGGTCTTTATTGTTACAGGATCATGCCCTTTGGACTTAAAAATGCAGAGGCAACGTACCAGCGTTTGATCAATAAGATCTTCAAGAAGCAGATCGATCGCAACATGGAGGTGTACGTGGATGACATGCCCGTCAAAAGCTGAGCTTTAACAGACCACCTCACCGACCTTGAAGAAACCTTCGGTGCACTCAGGAAGCACAAGATGAAACTGAATCCGACCAAGTGCGCCTTTGGCATGACCTCCGAGAAGTTTCTGGGGTTCATGGTGTCGAGACGCGGGATTAAAGCAAACCTCGAGAAAATCCGAGCCATTCAGGAGATGACCGCTTCGAAAATGAGCAAAGAAGTTCAGCATCTGATCGAAAAGATGGTATCCCTAAATCGCTTTATCTCAAGGTCGGTCGAACGATGTATGCCATTTTTTCAAGTCCTCAGGCAACCAAAAAACTTCTGTTGGATGGTGGAGTGCCAACAGGCATTCGAGGAGCTTAAAAACTACCTCAGCTCACTCCTACTGCTAGCAAAGTTCGAATCCGAAGATGAATTATTCCTATACTTAACTGTCTCCCCGATGGCCCTGGTGGCAGTCCTGGTCAAGAAAAAAGCGAAAATGCAGCGATCAGTCTATTACGTAAGTCGGATCCTGAGGGATGCGGAGATCAGGTACTCTAGGCTAGAAAAATTAACTTACTCTCTTCTAATTGCTGCCAGGAGACTCCGACCTTATTTTCAGGAGCACACCATAACGGTCTTCACGAATCAACCAAAAAAAGTAGTCCTTCACCGAACAGACGCTTCCGGGAGAATCGCAAAATGGATAATCGAGCTTACAGAGTTTGATATTAACTATCCTTCCTCTAGCGCCAATCCTGAGTACTCCATTTCTATTGGTCAGAAGAGCTGACTTGATCGTCGAAGGGTCCTACCGGAGCCACCACCACCAACTTCGGACAGGACTTTATTTTGTAAGTCACTAGTGGTGACCTCGTCTTCCTCCACTCCAGCTCGTTCTGGCATCAACCAGATTCTGCGACAACAATATTATTGGTTAGACTAGGATTGCGTGGACTAACTTTATGGTATATGTGCTTTTTTTTTATGAGAAACTTTATGCATTGGTCATGTCTTGTATTCTTGCAAAAAACCAAAAAAAAAAAAAATTGATCATGTTATGCCAAAGACGGTGAGAAGAATGCATCCATTGAAAAATATTGAATATGATAGAGGCAGCTATTGTAGAGGAGAGTGCTACCATTAATTCAAACTAGAAGACTTGAGAGTATTGTTGATTGGAAGCGGATTGCATCGACAAAATAGAAGACCTAGTAGAAGAATAGACCTCTAATTTGTATAGATATAAAGCAGTTTTATTTTAGAGCAAAAGATTTGGTTCAATGGACCTATTTATGGAAGATCTGTTTGATAAGAGTAGGGAGATACTTCCGGTTAAACTAAGGTAGCATGGATCAACCATATGGCAAAGCTACCCATTTTTTTAATGAGGCATTTAATGCATCGATCGTGTCATGCATTCTACGGAAAAATCGAAAGGGCAAATGTCAGTCATGCTGCACAAAAGATGGCTAGAAGGATGAAGTCATGCAAGCGGGAATAAAAATGGTAGAAGCGCTGCTCCTGTCGAGTAGAGTAGAGAGTGCTATAGTCCAAACCAGAAGACTTAGGTATTATATTGACTGAAAGAGGATAGAGGAGGCTGTCAGCAAAATGGGAGATACCGTAGAAGAGGAGGCATATAATTTGTGTGGACCTAAAAATTTTGTTTTGGAGCAGAAGACTTGATTAAGCAGACCAGTTCTTACAACTGCTCTCTGGTTTGATTCATTCCATATTAAGCAAAGTAGAATGACTTGGTATGCCCAGGAATATTTAGGTTGTATGGATATCCACGAATGCTTTAGTAACTCAGAAATGTAACTCAAAAGGTGACCCAGCTAGCTTTTATTGTGAATTGTGCCATGTGATGATGCAAATTAAGTGGGCAATGCATCATAGTTGAGTGATATTTGTAGTGATATTTCTTAGTTACCATAACAAAAAGAAAAACATCGGTCATGCCTTGCAAAAGATGGCGTGAATGATGGATCCATAGAAGTGGCAATGAATATGGTAGAGGCAACTTTTGTGGAGTAGAGCATGCTACCGTCCAAACCTAGAGACTTACGAGCAATGTTGGCTAAAAGAGGAGGGCATTAACAGAATCTGAGACCTAGTAGAAGAAATTTTTGTGGACATAAAAGTTTGTTTGGGAGTAGAAGACTTGATTGACTTCACCTACTCGTGGAAGATCCATTTGATAAAAATTGGGTGGTATTTTTAGTTAATTTAGGATATCACGGATTAACTTCATGATTGAGCTACTTTTTTTATTAAAAAAAAAAGTAATGCCTCGGTCATGTCATGCATTCTTCCAAAAAATAAAATAAAAAGAAAATTGTCCGGCATGTCATGATGCAAATTAAAGATGGTGAAAAGGATGGATCCATAGAAGTGAATAGGAGATCTAGTAGAAGACGGAACCTCTAATTTGTGTGGACAAAAAAGTTTTTTTTAATAAGAAAAGACCTAGTTGAAGAGATATATGTGTCAAGATTCATTTGATAAAAATAGAGAGGTATTTTTGGTTAAACTAAAGTACCATGGATTAACTTTATAGCAAAGCTACTCGTTTTTTAATAAAGAACTTAATGCACTGATCATGTTATCCATTCTTCCAAAAAGAAAAAAAAAAATATTTGTCAGGTCGGGCAAAAGATGGTAGGAAGAATGGAGTCATGGACGTGAGGATGAAGATGGCAAAGATAGCTAGCGTGGAGCTGGGAGTGCTAGTCCAAACTAGGCTTGAGAGTGGTGTTGATTGGATGCGGGCATCAATAAAATAGGTAAGCTAGCGGAAGGAGAGGCCTCTAATTTGTTTGGACATGAAAGTCTTTTTTTCGTGCCGAAGGCTTAGTTGAATAGGCCCACTTATCAAAGGTTTATTTGATAAGTGGAAGATGCGATAGAAGAAGATATAAAAGAAGAGATATGTAATTTATGTAGATCTAAAACTCAATTGAGCATGCTGATTCTTATCGCCCCTCCAGGTTTGATTCCTTCCAAAGTTGAGTAGAATGGCTTGGTTAGCAGAGGAACATTCAATGAATATTCAAAAATGCTTTTGGGATAATTTTATAATTTCTAATTTATCTAAAAAATGATTATGAAAAAAAATAATTTTTATTATATTTGATTGATAAAAAAATTATTCTAAAAAAAATATCAAATAAAATATTATTATTTTTAGTTGGAGATAATTCTATATGAAAATATGATAAAATTTATAAATATATCTTTCAATATAAAATATTTTTTTAATATTAAAATAGTATTGTCATCTTTAATTAGTTTTTATATGATGACTATCATCATATAATTTTTTGCGTAATGCCATCTTCATCTTAATTTTTTTATAAAAATTTTTTATTTAATAAATTTTAAAAAATATTAAAATAAAATCAATAATTATATGTACAACTTTATTATAAATATTTTTATCAAATATGTATTATCATCATTCAAAAATTTATTAAATATCAATTTTTTTTATGATATTTATTTTATTTTTTTAAAAAAATAAATATAAAATTTATTATTTTTTTATTATTTTTTTTATTTTTTATATTAAATATGATATAAAAATTATTTTTTTATGAGAACCGCTTGATGCGGATAATTCGTACATCATGTCATGATAGCAGAAGACGAGCAGCATCTACCGCACTTATTCTAACGGAAAGCGCACCATTCCGATAAAGTCATCTTTCATGACTGATTCAACGAAGACTTCTTGCATCTCCTTCGTTTTGCTTTCTCCGGGATACACATTGCCTCCTGCCTCCTAATTCTATTTTCCGTTTTTCCTCGAAGTTTCGTGCGGGCAGTCGTCCACAACCTGCCTACGTACAAATAGGAGTGTTTGCGGATACTGGAGGAAAGTTTCGTAGCTCGGGATTGGATGGCTTGGAAGGCTCTTCCCATTCTCTCCATACTCCTTGTACTTTCAAGCAAATCTCTCGTCTCCGTTGCCCGTGATACCGGACATGCAGCAAGCCCACCTTCGCCACTACATGGTGAGCATCTCCAACTAATAATTTAATCTCTATTTCACAAAATTTTTCATGCCAAAAATGTTTTAGTAACTCAAAAACATCAACACAGCAAATCACTTTTTTTTTTTTTTTTTTTTTTGAGAAAACACATCAAATCACTTAGCTGGTGTGGTATGTTCTGTTTGCTCCCTTTGAATTGATGTCGTGAACCATGCCATTTAATAAGCAATGTGATCGGTAGTGTTTTTTCCTAGTTACCGTAGCTTTAGTCTAGTTTCTACCAAGATGGGAGGCCAAAACAACAAGCACAATTTATCAACAATAAGATTGCAGGTGATTAATGGGTTAACTGTTTGTTAGTCTCCAATTTCATCAAAAAAAAAAAAAAATGCAATTTGCACAGAACCTTATGATCGAAGCAAAGCTAACGGCCAATGATCGCCGCAAGGATGATGGCCAGTAGAGCCTAAACCAATGCAGTCTGCCGGATTGGGTTCATATTTTGAATGATCAGATTAGGCTTTAGATATCTTGATTCGGTCTGAAACCGACTCTCCAATCAGACAAATCTCATGGAGTCATTATGTATATAGAGTGAACTTTAAAATATATATATATTATTTCATTGTTGGAAGAGGAAACTCACGGGACTTCCATAATCTAAAATCCATATTATAGATGTTCTACTTCAAAACCCGTGTCGACCATTGCAATGATAATAGTGTTCATTATTTATCCATTTTTTTGACTAAATATTGATTTAAGTCGGTGATTATGATTTTATAAACATTAGTAAATTCTGAAAATATTGAAAAGCAAAGCCAAATCGGTATAAACTAAGGTTTATAATTGTCAATGTCTGTAATTATCAGTCAATAATGAAAAATTAACAACATTAATGGTGCAAGTGACTGTTCCCAAATTGATTTTTCCTTTTTTTTCATCTTTCTGATTGGTACAAAGATTTGGGTCTTAAAAGCATTGTTTTGTTTAGGTGAATTAAATTTTAATTATTAATATATGATAGAGCCACATCGGCTTCGATGGGGTGCCAAGGTGCGATTCCAATAAAAAGAACCACAAAGTATATACTATAAGGGCCATTTATAATATTTATTTTTCAGGAAAATTGAGGATTTGAATTTTAGACCTTCCCAAAAGACAAACGTACAGGGGAGGGCAGACCAATAGTTGTTAGCCGATATCTATGATTATATTTTAAAAAAATTATCGTAATAGCATTTTCTATGATAAAATTATTTATTTCTAAATTTTAATTTTTTAAAAACTGATGTACTAATTATTATATATAATTGCCGCAGAGAAGGATGGGCGCGGCATGAACCAGTGTTTGGTAAAGCGCATGGAGGGTCATCCATGCGCCGCCCGCTCAGGACCAAATAACCATGCTTTTGGGCCCCTGCCTGCCGGCCCTCCTGTTCGCAGTGGTTTGTCGTATGCGAGGGGTTGTCAATCCATTTATTCCTGTCGTTCGGGCGATTTTGGTGGAATAAGCGGTAAATGTCAGTATTGCGTACGATGCTGCTCTCGTAGTTAGAAACGGCAGAGTACTATGATGGAATGGCGGAAAAAGACACGTCAATATCTTTTTCTTGTTCGCGATTTTTCAGGCAATAAATGACGCTGTTATTTTGAAAAATATGAATAAAGAAAGAAAGGGTTGTGTTTGAAAGTACCCTAACAGCTCATTCATAAAAGCAGCTGCCCTCTCATGCCTAATTTGTGGAGTGGGGTGGCAAGTTCTATGCTTCTACGTTATAGTGTTTGTAGGCTGCCGGTGCGACGTTTCTTTGCTCCGAGTTTGATATATAATAGAATCTTCTCCACCGTTGATGGGCAAGAGCAACGGATCTAGTTTATGTTTTGTTCAATAAATATGTAATAGCATGGATGTAAAGGGGTGCTCGATTCATGACCAAAATAAAAATAAAAATTAAAATTAAATAAATTAGAATTAAAATTAAAATGATTAAATTTTTTAAATTATTTAATTTATGATCGAAATCGAAATTAAAATAAAAATTTAAATATTTAATATCTATATTTTATGAATAAATATTATGAAAAAATTAATTTATTTTTTTATTAATCAACTTATTCATGTTTTCATATTTTTCGTGATGAAAAAATTACTTTTTCATGTATAGCATTTATTCATAAAATAAAAAAAAAATCTTACTCTTCTAGGAATGGCTAAATCATTTTTTCATCTACCAGTAAATTAGATATTTAATTTTATATCTAAAAAGTTTCATCATTATTTTTAATATCTCCACCATTCAATACTTAATAACTCTATTGGGGATAAACCCCACTCCCATCGAAATTCAGTCTGATACATAGCCTAATGCAATTGATAATTACAGAAGAGCTTTGATCGAAAATTACTCCTCCAGCGGACGAACTCCAGCCGAACTCTCCCGACGGACGAACCCTAGCTGAACTCCTTCAGCAGTCGAACTTCTTTCGAAAATCTCTTTCAGTCGAATTTCTCCAGAAGCCAAACTTCTTCTTCAGTCGGATTTCTCCAGGAGCCGAACTCCTTTCAGACTTCTCCTTCAATCAAATTTCTTCAAGAGTCGAACTCCTTCCGGATATCTCCTCCAACAGTCGAATTTCTTTAGGAGTCGAACTCCTTCCAAACTCCTCCAGCAGTCGAATTTCTTCAGGAGCCGAACTTCTTTCGGACATCTTCAGTCGGATTCCTCAAAGAGCCGAACTTCTTTCGGACTTCTTCAGCAATCGAATTTTTTCAGGAGCCGAACTCCTTTCGGATATTTTCTTCAGTCAGATTTCTCTAGAAGTTGAACTTCTTCCGAACTCCTTTAGCAGTCGAACTTCTTTCGGACATCTCCTTTAGTTAAATTTCTCTAGGAGCCGAACTCCTTCCGGACATCTCCTCCAGTAGTCGAATTTCTCCAGGAGCCGAACACCTTCTAGACATCTTCTTCAGTCGAATTTCTTCAGGAGCCGAACTCCTTCCGGACATCTCCTCTAGCAGTCGAATTTCTCCAAGAGCCAAACTCCTCCAGTAGTCGGATTTCTCCAGGAGCTGAACTCCTTCCGGACATCTCCTTCAGTCAGATTTTTTTAGGAGTCAAACTCCTTTTGGACATCTCATTCAGTCGGATTCCTCCAGGAGCCGAACTCCTTCCAAACTCCTCCAGCAGTCGGATTTCTTCAGAAGCCGAACTTCTTTTGGACATCTCTTTCAGTCAGATTTCTCTAGGAGCCGACCTCCTCCAGTAGTCAGATTTTTTCAGGAGCCGAACTTCTTTCAGACATCTCCTTCAGTCGGATTCCTTCAGGAGTCGAACTCCTTCTGAACTCCTCCTTCAGTCGGATTCCTCCAAGAGCCGAACTTCTTTCAAACATCTTCTTCAGTAGAATTCCTCCAGGAGCCGAATTCCTCTAGGAGCCAAACTCCTTTCAGACTATTCCTTCAGTTGGATTTCTATATGAGCCGAACTCCTTTCAGACTTTTTCTTCAATCGAATTTCGAATGCCTGCTCCCTCTGGACGATTACGACTATCATTTATCAATCTGCTATAGATGACACCACGATCGGACGATTATGACTATCATTTATCAGTCTGCTATAGGCAACTCCACTATCAGATGATTATGACTGTCATTATCAGTCTATTACGAGCGACATCTCTCTCTGTAATAAATTTTACGTGATGCAAAGCGGCCCACTACCGGATGGTTACGACAAGCCCCGTTTATAAAAAGGGACCCTCTAGATACGTTTTTTCTGAGCTCTCTTTTTCTTTTCAAAATTCTACTGAATTCATATCCGAACACTTCATTTCTGTTGGCCAAAAGAACTGATTTGATCATCGGAGGGTCCTTCCATAGCCACCATCACTGACTCCGGATGAAACTTTATTTTATAGATCACCGACGGCGATCTCTTCTTCCTTAACTCCAGCTTAATCCAACATCAATCAGATTTTGCACCAATAGGATTGGTGCTAGAGGAAGGGCCCTCTGTTCCTGAGGTTCCCTTGATCTTAAAGAAGTACTCAACAGCAATTTCTCTTCTTCCTCTCTGAAGTTCTTTCCGAAAAAAAATGCCTTCCAAGAAAGCTTCAACCCGACGTTCAACGACCTCAGCAGCCAGATCCCATCCAGATCTATCCGTTTCCACTCTAACTCCGATAATTCAAGCTCCACCGACAGCCATGGAGGATGCGGAGCAGTTTAACCTGCTGGTTCAACAGGTTCGCGGTCTCATGGAGGTGATATAGGCCATACATCGGTAGGCTTCGATGCTAATTCGGCTGGAGCAGACTCTTCTGGAGCCCCATGATACAGTTGGGGATGGCCGACTCAGGCTAGCCGATCGGTGACTTCCAAAAAACGAAAATAGAGGATGGAGAGCCATTGCTCGGACCATGATTCGACCTCGGGGGAAGCTTTGTCCCAGTCCCACTAGAAAACTCTGAAGATCAACGATCATGAAGATCTCCTGAATTAAAGGCTCTAGAAAATGAGCCAATGAATCAAAGAGCTCCGTCATACTTTCTCCTCATACGGTAATAATATTTGCACTGATCCTTCTTTTTCTTAGAGGATTATATAAGAGCCCATTCCATCAAACTTCAAGCTTTCCTAATTTGAAATCTACGATGGAGCCTCTAATTCGGTCGATCACCTAAAGGCCTTTCGGACCATAATGTTGCTTCATGGCACACCAAACGCCATCTTATGCCGAGCTTTTCCATCTACCTTAAAGGAAGCAGCAAGAAACTGGTACTCGATATTGAAGTCAAGTACGATCTTCTTCTTTGATCAGATGAGCCATCAGTTTGTGGCTCACTTCGTTAGCAGCCGACATACCCGTTGAGGTTCAAATTTTCTGATGAATATCAAGCAGAAGGAGAAAAAATCTATCCAGGCTTATGTCACTCGGTTTAATGCTACTGTATTGAAGATCCAAAACCTAGACCAGTCTGTTGCAATGGCCGTACTCAAGGACGGCCTTCAAAAGAATGATTTATTGTTCTCCCTGAAGAAGAAGTACCCCAGGAACTTTGCTGATCTGCTAGCTTAGGCTGAAGGATACGCCCGAGCAGAAGAAATCTTCAAATTGAAGGATGAGAAAGTTGCAGGAGAACGGTAGGCGGACGAATTTAATAAACCCACAGCTGATGGAGGGCCGAATGAATTTCGGCCATGCTCACGGACTGCCCCCGAGTGCAAGTAAGTCCGAACTCCTCCTCGAGCTCGTCATTAAAAAAGCTCCAATAGAAGGGCACGAAGAAGTTCTCCCCCCAGAAAGTTTTATAACTATGTCCCCCTCAATATTCCAAAAATGTAAGTATTGATGGAGATCAAAGAGCAACTACCGAGGTCAGAAAGGATGCGCACTCACCCTGGCAAGTGCAATCCTAACAAATACTGTCTCTACCATCGTGACCATGGCCATGATACTAAAGAATGTATTCAGCTCCAAGATGAGATCGAGGAGCTCATCAGAAGAGGTCGGCTGGGTTGATTCCTCAGACGCCGGTCTGAAGCAAGAAAAGATCGATCGAGAGCACTACCGTCGCTTGAACCACCAAGAAGGAAGGAACAACAAGAAGATCGACCGTCTCTCAGCATCATCAATACTATCTCTAGGGAACTTCGATGGGAAGAAGCCAGTGGATCTAGGAGATCAGTGAAAAGATGGAGGATTGAAGAACCTATAACCTTCACTGAGGTAGATGCACGAAGAGTACAGTTCTTGCATAATGATGCGATTGTAATTTCTTTAAATATAGTGGACTATGATGTACGTCGCATCTTAGTCGATAATAAAAGTTCGGCTGACATCTTATTTTATAATGCTTTCTCCAAAATGCCAAAATTAAATAGTTAGCTTGGATCAATAAACTCCCCCTAGTAGGCTTCGTTGGTGCTACAGTACCAGTTGAAGGTGTAATGACTCTAGCTGTGACTGCCGGACAATATCCAAATAATCCAGAGCATAAGTAGATTTTCTGGTAGTAAAAGTTTCCTCCGCTTATAATGTAATTCTCGACCGACCTAGTTTAAATGCACTTCGAATGGTGGTGTCTACTTATTATTTGAAGATGAAATTTTTGATAAGTTATGAAATCAGAGAGATCAAGAAAGATCAAGCTCTGGCAAGGCATTACTACTCAATTGCCCTGCGAAAGGAAACACAGTTCGACCCTTGTCCTATTGATGGGCTAGATGTCCGTGATGACTTTACCGAAGAGCGAGGCGAGCCCATAGAAGATCTTATGACCATCCTCCTGAATGATGAAAATGCGGAGCATACGGTGCAAATTGGCTCCAATCTGGAAGATGAAGTTTGGGAGCAGCTTATCGCCTTCTTACGGAGGAATACCGACATCTTCACCTGGGTTCTGGTAGATATATCTAGGATTGACGCCGAGGTTATGGAACATCGGCTGGCCATTGACCCCAAGCATCGATCAGTAAAAGAAAGAGTTTGAGGCCATGCACCAAAAAGATAGAAGATAATGGCAGAAGAAGTCGATAAGCTTCTCAACGTCGGATTTATCCGAGAAGTCAGCTATTCGACTTGGATCTCTAATGTGGTCCTAGTCAAAAAAGCTAACAGCAAGTAGAGGATGTACATCGACTTTAAGAAGCTTAATAATGCCTATACAAAAGATAGTTATCCGTTGTCCAGAATCGACCAACTGATGGATGCGACTTCAGGTTACGAGCTCCTCACATTCATGGATGCCTTCTCTGGCTACAATCAAATTCGGATGGCACCGAAGGATGAGGAGAAGACTACTTTTATTACTAACTGTGGTCTTTACTGTTATAGGGTCATGCCCTTCGGGCTTAAAAATGCAGGCGCGACTTATTAGCGCTTGATCAATAAAATTTTCAAGGAGCAGATCGATCGCAATATGGAGGTTTACATCGATGACATGCTGGTCAAAAATTGATGGACTATCAATTATGTCGCCGACCTTAAAGAAGCTTTTGATGCACTCAGAAAATACAAGATGAAGCTGAACCCAATCAAGTGCGCCTTTGGGGTAGCCTCAAAAAAATTTTTAGGATTCATGATCTCGAGACAAGGGATCGAGGCCAACCCAGAGAAAATTTGAGCTATCCAGGAGATGATCGCTCCGAAGTCCATCAAGAAAGTTCAGTGCCTGATCGAAAAGATGGCATCTTTGAATCGTTTTGTCTCTAGATCGGTCAAACACTGCATACCCTTCTTCCAAATCCTTAGAAAGCCAAAAGATTTTTGCTGGACTCAGGAATGCCAAAAGGCATTTGATGAGCTAAAGAACTACCTCAGCTCGCCCCTCCTACTAGCCAAATCCAAATCCGAAGAGGAGCAATTTCTCTACCTCGCAGTCTCTCCTGCGATGCTAGCGACAGTCCTGATCAAAGAAGAGGTGAAAGTACAGCGATCGATATACTACATAAGCTGGATCCTAAGGGATGCCAAGACTAGATATACAAAGTTGAAAAAATTGACTTATGCTTTTTTGATTGCAACAAGAAGACTTTGACCTTACTTCTAGGAATATGTTATAACGCTTCTTACTGATCAGCCGATCAGAGCAATCCTTCATCAAATGGATGCTTTCAAAAGAATTGCAAAATGGACCATTGAATTAACAGAGTTCGACATCAACTACCGACCTCGGTCAGCAATCAAAGCTCAAGTACTGGGTGACTTTATAGTTGAATATACCATTCCAGATGAAGTCGAGCTTGAGCAGAATGAGACCGGCATCCCGTGGTTGTAGTCGAGCCTCTCCGACGAAAGTGCCGATCTTTCTGAAGGTTTTTGGGCCCTTTACATGGATGGTTCGTCCAACTCCACTGGAGCAGGTGCGGGGTTAGTTTTAGTCAACTCCGAGGAAGTCGTCGCCAAGTACGCACTACGCTTCGAATTTTCTGCAACTAATAGTGGGGTCGAATACGAAGTGCTGATCGTCGGATTAAAAATAGCAAAAAATTAAAAATATGAAGCTCTGATCCATTAAAAATTATTAATCGTGAAGATTTTTGCATCTCTACAGAAGGAATGTAGGAATCTGAGAAAATAGTGGAAGCTAATTTGTTTAAAAATCAAACTCCTAAATAAATTGGTCAAGTCTTAATTATAATATTTAACTAGAAACTTTGACTCTCTATAAAAAAATATCTGCGTCCAACCCACTAGCATGAATCCTGCATACCCATAGACTGACTGGATCCAATTACAAAGATTGGCTCCGAAACTTCAAAATTATTTTGGGTTCTGAGAAGTTAACTCATGTATTGGACCAGGATCCTCTCACCTTATTAGCTCATCCATCCGCTGAACAGAGAGCGTCTCTTGACAAGTGAATGGACGAAGATAACAAGACTAGATACTACATGTTAGGCTCGATGTCTGATGAACTTCAACGCCAACATAAAGATATCAAGACTGTCCGCCAAATGTTGGCTCACCTACAAGAGATGTTCGGTGAACAGAGTCGCACAGCCAAGTATCAAGTCACTAAATGACTATTCAAGCATGTTGGAGATAAATCCCACTTCCGCCGAAGTTCAGTCAGGTGCTTAGTCTGATGTGACCAATAATCATGAAAGAGCTTCAATCGAAAATTTTCTCCCCAGCGGTCAAGCCTCAACCGAACTCCTCCCTAATCCCTTCTTCAGTCGGATTCCTACGGGAGTCAAACTCCCTTCGAACTTCTTCTTTAGTCGGACTCCTACGAAAACCGAACTCCTTCCTGATCCCTCCTTCAGTCGGACTCCTACGGGAGCCAAACTCCTTCCCGATCCCTCCTTCAGTCAGTCTCCTATGGGAGCCGAACTTCCTCCAATTTTCTTCTTTAGTCAGACTCCTACGAAAGCCGAACTCTCTCCGATTCCCTCCTCCAATCGGACTCCTATGGGAGCCGAACTCATTCCAAATTTCTCCTTCAGTCGGACTCCTATGGGAGCTGAACTCTATCCGGATCCCTCCTTCAGTCAGACTCCTATGGGAGCCGAACTTCTTTCCGATCCCTTCTTTAGTCGAACTCCTATGGAAGCCAAACTCCCTCCAATTCTCTTCTTCAGTCGGACTCCTATGGAAGCCAAACTTTTCTCCGATTTTCTCCTTCAGTCGGACCTCCTACGGGTGCCGAACTCTTTCTGAATTTCTCCTTCAATCGGACTTCTATGGAAGCCAAACTCCGTTCGGATCCCTCCTTCAGTCGAACTCCTATTGGAGCCGAACTTCTTTCCGATCTCTCCTTCAGTCGAACTCCTATGAGAGCCAAACTTCCTCCGATTTTTTCCTTCAGTCGGACTCCTACAGGAGCCAAACTTCCTCCGATTCTCTTTTTCAGTCGGACTCCTATGGGAGCCGAATTTCTTCTAAATTTCTTCTTTAGTTGGACTCCTACGAGAGCCAAACTTCTTTTAGATTTCTCCTCCAATCAGACTCCTACAGGAGCCAAACTTCTCTTTCAGTCGAACTCTTACGGAAGCCGAACTTCCTCCGATTCACTCCTTCAGTCGGACTCCTACGGTAGCCGAACTCTTTCTAAACTTCTCCTTCAGCCGAACTTCTCCAACAGTCAAACTCCTTCAGTCAAATTTCTCCATTAGTCGGACTCCTTCTGGACTTCTCCATCAGTCGAACTACATTCGGACTCTCCTTCAGCTAGCATTCCTTTCGGATAATCTTCTATAGCCGTATTCTCTTTGGGAGTCCGAACTCATCTGGAATTAATATACGTCAAAGCTCTTCACCCTTCCATGTGGCTCCGAACGACTCAGTGTCTGATGGTTGCGACCGTCACTATCAGTTCGTTGCAGACGACAGCGATCCACTACCAGATGGTAATGACTATCACCATCAATCTATTGCAGGTGGTGCTACAGATAGCACCCTCCCTCCATGACAGACTCCATCCGACCTCGAGTGGTCCACTATCAAACGGCTGCAGCTGTCACTATCAATCCGCTACAAGCTCCATCTATAAAAGAAATCCTTCAGATATATTTTTCCTAAGCTCTATTTTCCTCCCCAAAACTCTGTCGAACTTATTCTTGAGTACTCCATTTCTGTTGGCCAAAAGAGCTGACTTGATCGTCGGAGGATCCTGTCGGAGCCACCACCACTGGCTCTAGACGAAACTTTATTTTGCAGATCACCGATGATGGCCTTATCTTCCTCAACAATAGCTCAATCCAGCATCGACCAGATTCTACACCAATAGAATTAGCTCTAAAAGAAGGGCCTCTATTTTTGGGGTTCCTTATTCTTAAAGGAGTGCTCACCAGCGACCTCTCCTCCTTCTTTCTAGAGTTCCTCCCCGATAAAAAAATACCTCCTAGGAAAGCTTCGACTCAATGATCGACGGCCTCTACAGTCAGATTCCATCCAGATCTATCTGCTTCCACTTCGACCTCGGTGACTCAAGCTTTATCTACAGTGTGGTCTCATGGAGGCGGTGCAGACCATGCATCGGTAAGTCCCGGCACCAGTTCAACCAGAGCAAGCTTCATCGGAGCCCCATGGTCCAGTCTGAGAATGGCCGACCTGGGTAACCCAGCCTCTGATCTCCGAAAAGAAGAAGCAGAGGATAGAGGGCCCTTGCTCGGACCACGACTCGACCCAGGAGGAAGCTTCACACTCGTTCCATCAGAAAATTCTGGAGATCAACGATTGTGAAGATCTTCTGGATCAAAGACTTCTAGAAATGAGCCGATGAATTGAAGAACTCTATCATACTCCCTCCTCGCACGGTAATGATATTTGCACCGATTCTCCTTTTTCTCAAAGGATCATGTAGGAACCAATCCCGCCAAACTTCAAGCTCCCGCAGTTGGAGAGTTACGATGGAACCACCGATCCGATCGATCATCTGAAGGCCTTCTGGATAATGATGTTGCTCCACGGCATGTTAGATGTTATTTTGTGTCGGACTTTTCTATCCACCCTCAAGGAAGCCGTGAGGAACTGATACTCGGCACTTAAGCCAGATACCATCTTCTCTTTTGATTAGATGAGCTATCAATTCATGGCTCACTTCGTCAGCAGCCGACGTCCGCACTGAGGTTCGAATTCTCTGATGAACATCAAGCAGAGGGAGGAAGAATCCATCCAGGCTTACATCATCTGATTTAATGCCGCTGCATTGGAGGTCCAAAAGCTGAACCAATCAGTCATGATGGCTGCACTTAAGGGCGATCTCCAGAAGAATGATTTGTTGTTCTCCCTGGAGAAGAAGTATCCCAAAAATTTTGCCGATTTATTAGCTCGGGTTGAAGGTTACGCCTGAGCCAAAGAGGCCTTTAAGGCCAAGGACGATGAAGCCCTTGGTGAGCGACGAATCAGCAAGTTAGGCAGGCTCGCTGAGGAAGGAAAGTCAGGTGAAGCTCGGCTGCACTCCCAAACTTTCTCTGAGTGCAAGCGAGTCTGAACTCCTCCTCGGGCTCGAAGATAGGAAAGCCCCGACAGAAGGGCCCGGTGGGGTTCTCCCCTCCGAAGATTTTATAACTATGCCCCTCTCAATGCTCCGAAAGCTCAAGTACTGATGGAAATCAGGAAGCAACTGCTAAGATCGAAAAGGATGCGTACTCATCCTGGCAAGCACAATCCTAATAAGTTCTGCCTTTATCATCATGACCATGGCCATGATACTGAAGAGTGCATCCAGCTCTAGGATGAAATCGAGGAGCTCATCAAGCATGGTAGACTCGATCGATTACTGCGGCATCAGCCTAAAAGACAGAAAGATCAGCCAAGGGCACCGCCGCAGTCTGAACCACCAAGGAGGGAGGAACAACAAGAAGATCGATTGCCTCTCGACATCATCATCACGATCTTGGGAGGACTTCGATGAGAGGAGGCCAGCAGATCTGAGGAATCAGTGAAGAGATGGAGGACTGGAGAACCCATAACCTTCATTGAGGCAGATGCTCTGAGGGTCCAATTTCCACACAATGATATGGCTGTAATCTCTTTAAACATTATCAACTATGATGTACGCCACGTTTTGGTAGATAATGGAAGCTCGACCAACGTATTATTTTATGATGCCTTCTCGAAAAAGTCCTTACTCGATAACCACTTGGGGCCTATGAACTTTTCGTTGGTGGGCTTCACTGACGATGTTGTACCAATTGAGGACACAATAACTTTAGCCATGACTACGGAGCAATGCCCAAAACTGGCTAAGGAATAGGTTAATTTTTTAGTCATAAGGACTCCATCCGCCTATAATGCTATTCTCAGCCGACCTGGTCTAAATGCACTTCGGACAGTGGTATCAACTTATTATTTAAAGATGAAGTTTTTGACGAATTACAGGATCGGAGAGGTCAGGGAAGATCAAGCTCTGGTAAGGCACTGCTACTCAATCATCCTGCATAAGAAAGAACAGTCCGACCCTTATCTTGTTGATGGGCTGGATGTTCGCGATGATCTTACCAAGGAGCGGGGCGAGCTTATGGAGGGCCTCGTATCTGTGCCCTTGAACGACGAAAATGCGGAGCACACTGTACAAATCAGCTCCATCTTGGGGGATGAGATTCGGGAGCAACTCATCACCTTCCTCAGGAAGAATGCAGACGTCTTCGCCTGGGCTCCAACGGATATGCCAGAAATTGATGCCGAAGTTATGGAACATCGGCTGACCGTCGATCCGAAGTATCGGTCGATAAAAGAGAAACTACGCAGCCATGCCCCAGAGAGGCAGAAAGCAATTATGGAAGAAGTAGGCAAGCTCCTTAAAGCTAGGTTCATCCGAGAAGTCAACTATCTGATCTGGGTCTTAAATGTGATCCTCGTTAAAAAAATAAACAACAAATAGAGGATGTGTATAGACTTCAAAAGCTGAACAAAGTCTGTCCAAAGAATAGCTATCCTCTTCTCAGGATTGATCAACTGGTAGACACAATCTCGAGCCATGAGCTCCTCACCTTCATAGATGCTGTTGACGTAGAAACTGATTATCGTCGGATTTCGCTGGGTGGAGGCTGAAGGGGTTGCCGTCGGGGACCTGCAAAATAAAGTCCCGCTCGAAACCAATGGGTGGTGGCTCCGGTAGGACCCTCCGACGATCAAGTTAGCTTCAATCAATAGGAATGGAATGCTCAGTAGAGTTTTTAGGAAGAGAAAAGGATTTTCAGAACCTGGCCTAAGTGTATCCGGAGGGTCCTTTTTATAGAGGGAGCTTGCTGTAACCGTCTTGGTTAATGAGTGTCGTAACTGTCCTGATCAATGCCGATCGTTATTGTCGATCGTTATTGTCGATAAATGTCGATCGTTATTGCCAATTATTATTGTCGTGTAACCGTAGCGAGATTGCCTGCAGGAATCCATCATAAGAAGTTCGGCTTTCAAGAAAGTTCGTCCGCTCAACAAGTCCGCATGGAGTCCAGCTTTCGTAGAAGCTCGACCAAAGAGGGAGCTTTGGGGGGAGTTCGGCTAAGGCTGACCGCTGAGGAGTTCGATCGCTGAGAGTCCGAAGCTCGGCAGCTGGAGAGTTCGGTCGGTTGAAGGAGATCGACTGAGGCACGACTGCTGAGGAATTCGATCGGATGTAGGAGTTCGGCTAAGATGCATCCGCTGAAGCTCTTCCATGGCTATTGGCCGCATCAGGCTGGGCACCGAACTTGACTTTGGCAGGAGTGGGATTTATCCCCAATACTAGCCCCCCCACTCCCGAGTTCAAAATTTGAAGAAAGGGAGTGAAGAAAAGGCGACTGTCGAAGTCTTCTTCTGGGCTTCGTGCTGATCCAGATCGAAGCCGACCGAGGTTGGCAGGGTCGCTCGGGGCAGATCTTATCTCCTTTGGCCAAAGTCGCTTCTCGGAAGAGATCTTATCTCTAGCCGAGATTGCTCTCGGAGAGAGATCTTATCTCTGACCGAGTTTTGCTTTTCAGGAGAGATCTTACCTTTGGCCGAGGTTGTTTTTCGGAAGAGATCTTATCTCTGGCCCAACTTGCTCTCAGGAGAGATCTTATCTTTGGCCGAGATTGTTTTTCGAAAGAGATCTTATCTCTGGCCGAACTTGCTCTCGGGAGAGATCTTATCTCTGGTCGAACTTGCTTTTCGAGAGAGATCTTATCTCTAGCCGAACTTACTCTCGGGAGAGATCTTATCTCTGGCCAAGGTTATTTTTTGGGAGAGATCTTCTCTGACCGAACTTGCTCTCGGGAGAGATCTTATCTCTGACCGAGGTTATTTTTTGGGAGAGATCTTATCTCTAGCCGAACTTGCTCTCGGGAGAGATCTTATCTCTGGCCGAGGTTATTTTTTGGGAGAGATCTTATCTCTGGCCGAACTTGCTTTTCGGAAGAGATCTTATCTCTGGCTGAACTTGCTCTCGGGAGAGATCTTATCTCTGACCGAGTTTGCTTTTCGGGAGAGAATCTTATCTCAAGCCGAGGTTATTTTTTGGAGAGATCTTATCTCTGGCCGAACTTGCTTTTCAGAAGAGATCTTATCTCTGACCAAGCTTGCTCTCGGGAGAGATCTTATCTCTGATCGAGGTTATTTTTTGGGAGAGATCTTATCTCTGGCCGAACATGCTTATCGAGAGAGATCTTATCTCTGACCGAACTTGCTCTCGGGAGAGATCTTATCTCTGGCCGAGGTTGTTTTTTGGAAGAGATCTTATCTCTGGCCGAACTTCTCGGGAGGTTAATGGACTTTGACCTGCTCATGTTAGAACGAGATCTTCCTCCTGTTCCTAACATGATGACTATTGACTGCTTCTTTCCCTATCATTACATAGTTTTTGCACCTAAAAATAATACACCGTTGAAAGAAAAGAACTTTATTAAAAGAAAGCCACTGGCAATGTATTCTCGAATTCTTTGTGACTCAGGGTCGTGACAGCGTTGTTCCTTCGCCCTTCTTCATGCGGACGACCTTTCCTTTCTCATGATGGCCTCCTTACTTTGGAGTATGCTTCTCTTGGCTTCGACGTTGGAATCTGGGGTAACGACGTCGTGATGCGGTTGACCTTATCATTTCTTGTTATGGCAGTGCCCTTTATCGATCTTTAGGGTGACGTCGAACGAATTTACCCAGCCGCCCCTTTTTGATAAGCTCCTCGATTTCGTCTCGGAGCTGGATGCATTCCTCAGTATCGTGGTCGTGGTCGCGATGGTAGAGGCAATACTTATTTCGATCATGCTTGTTTGGGGAAGACCGTAATCCTTCTGATCTTGGCATTTGGTTTTTAACTTCGGTGAGGATCTGAGTTCGAGGAGCGTTGAGGGGGGCGTAGTCGCGGAATCTTTCGGAAGGAGGACTTCTTTGCGCTTCTCTGTGAGCTCGAGGAGTTCGGATCCGCCTGCCATCGGAGGGCGGCCGAACTTCATTCGGCTCTCCGTTGCCTGCCAGCCGCTCCCTTAAGGCTTCTTCGTCCTTTAACTTGAAGGCTTCTTCCGCACGGGCATATCTCTCAGCCCGAGCTAGCAGATCGGTGAAGTTTCAAGGATACATTTTCTCCAGAGAGAACAGCAAGTTATTTTTCTGAAGGCCGCCCCTGAGTGCGGCCATCGCGACAGACTGGTCCAAATCCCCAACTTCCAATGCAGCAGCATTAAACCGGGTAATGTAAGCTCGGATGGATTCCCCCTCCTTTTGCCTGATGGCCATCAAGGAGTCCGAACCTCAGCGAGGCCGCCTACTACTGATGAAGTGGGCTACAAACTGTTGACTCATCTGGTCGAACGATAAGATGGTACTCGGCTTGAGTGTCGAGTATCAGTTCCTGACGGCCCCCTTAAGGGTAGAGGAGAAAGTCTGGCACAAGATGGCATCTGGGGCACTATGGAGTAACATCGTTGGCCGGAAGACTTTCAAGTGGTCGATCGGATCAATGGTCCCATCGTAACTCTCAAACTGTGGGAGCTTGAAGTTCGGCGGGATCGGTTTCTGCATAATTTTTTGCGAAAAAGGAGGGTCTATACAAACGTCATTACCACACGAGGGGGGACGAAGTTCTTTAATTCACCGGTTCATTTCCAAGAGCCTTTGGTCCAGCAGATCTTCACGGTCTCTGATCTCCAAGGTCTTCCTGTTGAATGGGTGCAAAGCTTCACCCTGGGATGAGCTGCAATCCGAACAAGGGCTCTCCGTTGCCTTTTTCTTTCAGGAATTGGAGGTCGGGTAGCCCATGTCGATTGCCTTTGGACTAGACCATACGGCTCTGAAGAATCCTGCACTGGTTGAACTGGTACGGTGGTCTGCTGGTGCAAGGCTTGCACCGCCTGAATTGCCTCAGTGAGGCCACGAACCTACTGGACGAGCAGGTTGAACTGCTCGGCGTCTACCGCGGCTACAGACTGAGCCTGGACCGTTGGGGCTAGAGCGGTAGCGGACGAACCCAAATGGGATCGGGCCACGAAGGCCGT
Organism: Cocos nucifera; assembly: GCA_006176705.1. Taxonomy (NCBI): domain Eukaryota; kingdom Viridiplantae; phylum Streptophyta; class Magnoliopsida; order Arecales; family Arecaceae; genus Cocos; species Cocos nucifera. The sequence goes on along the minus strand of QRFJ01000034.1, from coordinate 3,235,776 downwards.
CGATCGCCGGGTGGAGGCTCTCCTGGGGGGGCATCTTTTCTCTTTGAAAAGAAATTTGAATTAAGAGGAAGAGAGATTTCTCGAACACTCCTTTAAGAACAAAGGAACTCCGACTTCCTTTAAGAGAGGAATCTTCGTCGGTATCCTCCTTCTAGCGCCAATCTGTTGATGCAGAAATTGGTTGTCGTCGGATTTTGCTGGATGGAGGTTGAAGGGGTTGCCGCTGAGGACCTGCAAAACAAAGTCCCACTCGGAACCAGTGGATGGTGGCTCCGGTAGGACCCTCCGATGATCAAGTCAGCTTCAATCAACAGGAATGGAATGCTCGGTAGAGTTTTTAGGGAGAGAAAAGGATTTTCAGAACCTGGCCTAAGTGTATCCGGAGGATCCTTTTTATAGAGGGAGCTTGCTGTAACCGCCTTGGTTAATGAGTGTCGTAACTATCTTGATCAATGTCGATCGTTATTATTGATAAATGCCGATCGTTATTGCCAATTGTTATTGTCGTGTAACCATAGCGAGATCGCCTGCAGGAATCCATCATAAGAAGTTCGGCTTTCATGGAAGTTCGTCCGCTCAACAAGTCCGCATGGAGTCCAGCTTCCGTAGAAGCTCGGCCAGAGAGGGAGCTTCGGGGGGAGTTCGGCTAAGGCTGACCGCTGAGGAGTTCGGCCGCTGAGAGTCTGAAGCTCAGTAGCTGGAGAGTTCGGTCGATTGAAGAAGATCGGCTGAGGCACGACCGCTGAGGAGTTCGGTCGGATGTAGAAGTTCGGCTAAGATGCGTCCGCTGAAGCTCTTCCATGGCTATTGGCCGCATCAGGCTGGGCACCGAACTTGACTTTGGCAGGAGCGAGATTTATCCCCAACAGATGCCTTCTCCGACTATAACCAGATACGGATGGCGCCAAAGGACGAGGAGAAAACTACTTTTTGTTACTAACTGTGGTCTTTACTGTTACAGAATTATGTCCTTTGGGCTCAAGAATGCTGGGACAACGTACCAGTGCTTGGTCAATAAAGTCTTCAATGAGCAGATCGGCCGTAATATGAAGGTGTATGTGGATGATATGCTTGTCAAAAATCGAACTTCTATAAATTATCTTATCGATCTTGAAGAGACCTTCAGTGCACTCAAAAAATACAAGATAAAGCTGAATCCAATCAAGTGCGCCTTTGGTGTGACCTCTAGAAAGTTTCTAGGGTTTATGATATCGAAGTGCGAGATTGAAATAAATTCAAAGAAAATTCAAGCCATTCAAGAGATGACCGCTCCAAAGACAATCAAAGAAGTTCAGCACTTGATTGAAAAAGTGGCATCCCTAAATCGCTTCATCTCGAGATCGGCCGAGCGATACATACTCTTCTTCTAAGTTCTCAAGCAACCAAAGAATTTTTACTGGACTGAACGACGGAGTGCCAACGGGCATTTGAGGAGCTCAAAAACTACCTCGGCTCACCCCCACTGCTGGCAAAATCCAAACCTGGAGAAGAATTATTCTTATACTTAGCGGTCTTCCCGATGGCCTTGGCAACAATCCTAGTCAAAGAAAAAGCGAAGATACAGTGGTCGGTCTACTACATAAGTCGGGTCCTAAGGGATGCAGAGATCAGGTATTCTAAGCTAGAGAAATTGGCTTACTCTCTTCTAATTACTGCTAGGAGGCTCCGACCTTACTTTCAGGGGCACACCATAACGATCCTCATGGATCAACCAATAAAGACAGTCCTTCAACGAATGGATGCTTCCAGAAGAATTACAAAATGGACAATCAAGCTCACAGAATTTGATATCAATTATCGACCCCAACCATCGATCAAAGCTTAGATATTAACAGATTTTGTAATGAAATATATCATTCCTGATGATGTCGAGCTTGAGTGAAATGAGACCGGCGCTCTGCTGTCGTAACCGAACCTTCCTAAAGAGATAACCGATCTTTTCGAAGGTTTTTGGACTCTGTATATAGATGGTTCATCCAACTCTGCTGGAGTGGATGCGGGATTAGTCTTAGTCAGCTCCGGAGGAGGAGTCGTCGAGTATGCGCTACGCTTCGAATTTTCTGCGACTAATAATGGGGTCGAGTATGAAGCGCTGATCACTGGATTAAAAATTATAAGAGAATTAAGAGTAGATCAACTTCAAGTCTACAGCGATTTTCAATTAGTTATCGACCAAATTAGTGGTAGCTATGAAGCGTGAGAGGAAAGTATGATGAAATATCTTAAAAAATTAAAGGACTTGACTCCAACCTTCAGCTGTTTCAACATTCGACAGATTTCGAGAGCAGAAAATATAAGAGCCAACCTTCTCTCTAGGTTGGCCACTTTAGCTCCAGCCAAACTATCCAAAGAAATATTTTTTGAGATCCTGAAGAACCCAAGCTTAGAGGAATCGTAGGTCGTTTTGCAGACAAAACTCGAGCCGAGCTGGATCGACCCATTGGTTGCCTATCTCAAGGAGGGAGTCCTTCCTCATGATCCGAAAAAAGCTCGAAAACTCAAGAATCAAGCCTTTTGATACATTTTATACGAGGATAGGTTGTATAAGAGGTCGTATTCGCTACCGCTGTTGAGATATCTCCGACCTTCAGAAGTTGACTTCGTATTATGAAAAGTGCATGAGAAAATCTGTGAAAGTCATGTAGGAGCCAGATCCATGTCGTAAAAACTACTTCAGTAAGGATACTATTGGCCGACCTTATACCATGATTCTATGGAGTATATCAAAAAATGTGACCACTGTCAGAAGAATGTGAGCATACAAAGACGGCCGACCTCCGAGCTTACTCCATTAAGTGCACCCTGGCCATTTGTGCAGTGGAGAATGGACATGTTTGGCCCTTTCTCGATGGCATCCGGATAACGGAAGTTCCTCCTGATAGTGATCGACTACTTCACAAAATGGGTCGAAGTCGAACCTCTAGCCAAAATTACCGAGGCTAAGGTACAAGACTTCATCTGAAAGTCAATAGTCTGTCGATTTGGTCTGCTCCGAATTCTTATAATCGATAATGGGTGATAATTCGTTAGGATGAGGTTCGTTGACTTCTGCGAAGACCTAAATATCTCCCACCACTTCACATCGGTAGCTCACCCATAGGCAAATGGGGAAGCTGAAGTGACCAACCGGACTCTGCTATAAGGCATCAAGACAAGGCTCGATAGAGCAAAGAAAGCCTGGGTGAACAAACTCTATCACATCCTCTAGGCATACCAAACTACTCAAAGGCTGCCAACTGGGGAAATATCATTTGCTTTGGCCTTTAGAACAGAGGCAGTCATCCCGATTGAACTTAAGCTTCCGTCAGCATGGGTCGTGGCCTTCAATGAGCAGCATAACCCATAGGATCTCAGAGTCAACCTCGATCTACTGGAAGAGAAAAAGGAGAAAGCCCAAATTTGGATGGCGGCCTATAGATGAAAGATGGCCCGGTACTATAACTCCAGAGTCAGAAATAAAATATTCAGAGTGGGAGCCTTAGTGCTTTGGCGAGTCGCCGTCTCTTAGCCTTAGAGCCAGGGGAAGCTTGCCCCAAATTAGGAAGATCAATATGAGGTGGTGAAGATCATCTGACCCGAAACTTATCACTTGAAGAGGCTCGGAGGAACAATGCTCCCATGATCTTGAAACTCAGAAAACTTAAGGATGTACTACCAATAATTTTTCTGCAATAAAACTCCTTCATTTCAACATTTTTGTTTCTTAGTGCAAAAATTGTGTGATGAGAGGAAAGAAGCAATCAGAAGTGGTCGTGTTAGGAGCAGGAGGAGAACCTTGTCCTAACGTGAGCAAAGTCGAAGGCCGTTCATTTTAGACGAGATTGGAGGAGAGACCCTGACAACGGCCCTTATGTGCCTCCACAGCCCATTAGGAATAGAAGGAGAACCTCGTCCTAATATGAGCAAAGTCTAAGGCCTCATTCATTTTAGACGAGATGAGGGGAGAGGCCCTGACAATGATTCTTATGTACCCCCACAGTCCATTAGGAACAAGAGAAGAACCTCATCCTAATGTAAGCAAAGTCAAAGGCCTCATTCATTTTAGACAAGATGGAGGGAGAGGCCCTAACAATGATCCTTATGTGTGTTAGATATATGTGCCCTAGAAGCCAGAATTGGCTGACACTTGTAATACACTTCTAGGGGCAAAATTATAATTTTGACTATAATCAATAAAATGGGTTATTTTCTATCACACCTGTGTATTTAGTATCTGTGATACATCCTTTGAGTTAATGGTAATGATAATTCATATTTTCAAGAGTTGAAAATTTAAGACATGAATAATCATTATTAACTCATAAACAGCTTCCGACCATAGGATCATCACGAGGATGGTGATTGATCCGAAAGGTTGGTGTACGATCGCTTCTCTTTAGTAGATGAGTCTTGAGTCTACGGTGTGGAGACACCGGAGCGAAAGTACAGGTACTCGTTAGAGAATGAGGGCACTGAGCGTGACCACCTCGAGTAGTCATTAGGAAGTCTACCTTCTCGTCAATGACTGACTCGATGCTGCAGTAGTGTGTCTGGTTCTTTGACCTGAGATGCATCGGCAGTTCACCTTGAGGGTGTTATAGTTTGACTATACCATTACTCGGTCTCCTAGCCATATGGAACCCTGAGGTGTATGTTGGCTATAGCATGTTCATTGTAGGAACTGGATTGCATCAAGATGGGAATCTATCTACCTCGGTGGTAGAGGAGCAGCCCTATGATAATTATGAGAATCAAGTCCTGAAGCCCATGGCCATGGCAGAGTGAAATAATAGAAAGAGTTTCTATTTAGGTTTTCACATTGGACTTGAATCGAATGATTACATCATATGACAGAGACTAGGGTTTGATGAGTTTACCTTAACCCTAATCTGATCGGAGCTCAAGATAGAAGAACTTAATCACACAGGTAGCTGCACCAAGAGGTTCGCATTCAGCTCTGATGGGTTGCCACCATATACTGCTAGGTGTCACTGGTGGATTTTGGGAGCAATTAGAATGATTTAAATGATCGATCATTCTAGCTGTTCGAATCAGAAGAGTTCTGATCCATCGAAAGGAGTTTCGATGATGTCTATGATAGAGATCATGACATATCCCATTACTATACAGAACTGAATCTAACTGGGTCACACAAACAAGGGTTTGAATCTGGTGATCATCAATTGAACTAATCTAGTTCAATTGATCTGAATGAGATTCAATTAGGTTCAAGAAAATCGTGCTAGCACTCGATTGAACCTAACGTTCTTCTTTTACTATCACAAATAAGTTATCCTGACTGAGCCAAAGGAGTTTGTGCTCAATCAGAGGCCTTCATATGGTCTAACTGGAGGTTGTCCAAGTTAGAGAAGATTGTCTTATTTTATAAGACATGATCTGTCATTTTTGGTCACCTGCCATTTTTGGTCCTTTGACTTTGGTCAAAAGTTGACCTTTGACTGGTCAAATGTTGACCATAGACACTTTGACTTTTGTCCACGTGTCACGCACCTATTGAAGAACTGGTGGGGGCCTGTCCTCCTGCCAGAACCTGGCAAGGAGGAGGGCGCACGCCACCCTAGGCGTGCGCCCAAGTTGGAGGCGCCTTGGAGTCCTTGTTGGACAAGGACTCCACCTCCCTTTTGGATTCCAATCAAGAGTTCTACTAAGAATCCAGTTTGACTGGTCTTAGGCACCCTCTAAGGAGGAATCCAGGGGACTCTATTCCAACCAATCAGATTTAGATCTGATTTCACAAAGGATTGTGATTGGTTGAGAATAAGAGGAGTTGGATCACAAGAGGTCTATAAATAAGACCCTACGCCCAATCCAAAGAAGAGAATAGAGATTTCCCATGCCCCAAGGCTGCCTCTCCCCTCTTCCACCATGCCTAAACTTTTCCTCCTTCTCCTCTCCACGTCCAAAAGAGTTTTGGACTTAGGTTGGTGCGTTCCAGATCAAAAGAAAGGCGATCAAAAGAAGAAGACTGCACTGCTGCAAAGGACGACTGCTGATCTTCAAAAGGAGTTTTGAAGATCCTCCAGATCAGATTCAGATCTAATTTTTGGAGATGTGATAGAGAAGAAGAGGATCTTCAGATCCAGCCCGAGTGAATACCGATAGAGGCCAGGCGCTTGTGTGGCTAGATCCAGAACCTTCCGCTGCAATCAGGATCATCTACAGGGTAATAGGATTACCCAAATCAGGTAAATTAAATTTGATTTAATTTATCTTATTTTATTTTATTTATTAAAATAATAAGAATCAGATCTAAAATATATCAAAATCTGATTAGGATCAAGAGAAAAAATTTTGAAATATATCTCTTGATCTGATCAGATCTGGACGAACCTGGACCGAGAAATCTGGATTTCCCTTCACATGGTATCAGAGCCATGGTTCTAAATTATTTAGATCTAATTTTAATTTTATTTTAATTAGAAAATAAAGTGATTTCAGATGTCACATGAGATGTGATCAGATCTGAAATCAGAAAAAATAAAATTAAATGATTTGGATCTAAGATTAAGAAGATATGCATGACTAGTTCTAGAATAGAATAGTTCTATAGAATAGTTTGCATGTCTTTGATTTAATCTGATTAAATCATATTTTAGATCTTCTTATTTACTATTTTTTGATATTATAAGTGTTATAATAACATCTGATAAATAGCAAATAAAAATTATTTAATTTTAAATATCATATGAGATATGATAGATGCATGACTAGACTAGTTGTAGAATAGTTCTACATAATTATCTAGATTAGAATTTATTTTGATTAGATCAATTTAAATCTAATTTTTTAAATTATTATGAGATAATTTAGATCTGAAAATATGCATGATTTGATACATGAGATGTATGCAAAATATGCCTTGATTAGATCTAAATTTGTATATGAGATATATGATATAGATCTATACTGTTTTGTAGATTTACATGTTCCTGATTAAGGCGTTCCTCTTGGCCGTCCGATCATAAGAACGAAGAAGGGTTTAAAGGCCCTCTCTTCCCATTCGATGGGGTGTTCTTATGACGTATAGGGGTGCTGCGTGTTCGTCCTTAATCAGAAATCCAAAACTTACTTTCTGCAAAACCCTAGATCCTGAAATCCTAAGATTTATTATGCATATTTTATTTATGAACCCAACTTAATTAAGAATTAAGTTTATGAAATATCAATTAGGTCTAAAATTGAGAATTTCAGATCTAAGACATATTCATAATACTGGGTTTGGGCTTGGATAGCTCAATTAGGTCTAAGCGATTGATCAAACCGAATCAAGAGTTGGTTAGAGGGGATCAACAATGCTTAAATTGACCAGCCTAATAGGATTAAGTCTGGGTCAAGATCGAGTCACGATCAAGCAAGACCTAATTAGGCTCAGAGGTTAGAGTCTGGATTATAGGCTAACCCAATTGGTTCTGACTCAACAATTTGGTGTCTAAGGTAAGTTTGGCATATACGACCGACTGATTTTTAATTGGAAGCTACTCGACCTGAATGCGTTCTTATGCGAGTTAACGGCATATTCCTTCCACCGGTCTCACTTACCTGGCCATATCTGTTGACACAGTTCTAATTTGAGGTGGTCAATAATCCGAGCTGACCCATGCCACTAGGTTAGTCATAATTGTTATGACTAAGATAAGTCTAGTTTAATGAGACCTGAATCAATTCTCCCTAAGAAAAGATTAAGTCCGAGGTCTTCCACCATTGTAGACGTGCGGGCCCTTCCCGGGTTGATTGTTCTCGACTGGATACAGTGGCTCAGTTGCACCGGGAAGATGCAACCATGTCTATTAGGCATTGGATGCTATGGGCTGGAGGATGAGTTGGGCTCAATATTCCGGATACGGTGAGAGACCCAATTAGGAACCCAGTCTGTGCAAATGGTGGGTCTGACTTAACTAAGGAGTGGATCAATATTCCAGATACGGTGAGATTCATGAATTAGAGACCAAGTTTGGGTGCACCATGATTAGAGAATCATTGAACAAGAGTTGTTCACTCATTGGCTAACCCATCACCAATAACTGTTAGGTGAGGTGATGAGTCAGTTGGTGAGACCGCACCACCCACTAGAAATCATTAATCATGGAGATTTTTGCATCTCTACAGAGGGAGTGTAGGGATCCGAGAAAATAGTGGGAGCTAATTTGTTTAAAAATAAAATTCCTAAACAAATTGGTCAAGTCAAAATTACAATATCTAACTAGAATCTTTGACTCTCTACAAGAATATGTCTGCGTCCAAACCCACTGGCACGTATCCTAGACACACATAGACTGACTGGAACCCAATTATAAAGATTGGCTCAGGAACTACAAAATTATTTTGGGTTCAGAGAAGTTAACACATGTTTTGGACCAGGACCCTTCCCACCTTACCAGCTCGTCCATCCACTGAACAGAGAGCGTCTCTGAAAAAATGGATTGACGAAGACAATAAGGCCAGATACTACATGTTGGGCTCGATGTCTGATGAGCTCCAGCGCCAACATGAAGATATCGGGACTGCTCGCCAAATGTTGGCTCACCTATAGGAGATGTTTGGTGAACAGAGTCGCGCAGCCAAATATCAAGTCACGAAATGACTTTTTAAGGCTAAGATGCGTGATGGGCAGTCAGTCCAAGATCACTGTCTGACAATGATCAAGGACATGGAAGAGCTTGAGAAGCTCGGTGTGAAGTTGGACTTGGATCTGCAGAACGATATTATTCTGCAATCCTTGACTGATGCATATGGGCAATTCATCATGAATTACCACATGCATAAACTTCAAAATTCCTTGGCCGAGTTGATGAATATGCTGGTTACCGCTGAGCTTTCTATGAAAGGTTCTAAAGGCTCAGTTCTTGCTATGGAACGGACTTCTTCCAAAAGAAAGTCTTATGGAAAGAAAAAGAAGTCTATGAAAAAGCAGAAGATGGAAGGATCAAAGAAGAAGAAGGCAGAACCGAAGAAGAAGGATCGATGTCAAAGGAAAGTATTTCCATTGCAACAGCGACGGCCATTGGAAGCGGAACTGCCCTACTTACCTGGCCACCCTGAAGAACAAGAAGGAAGGTCCTTCTGGAGGTATGCTCGTTATTGAGTCTAACCTTACGGTTTCTTCTGCATCCAGTTGGGTGCTTGACTCTGGTTCTAGTGCTCATCTATGCACTTCTATGCAGGGTCTTGAGGATAGCAGGAGGCTGAGGGATGGAGACATGATCCTACGCATCGGTAATGGAGCAAGAGTTGCTGCAGTAGCCATGGGAACATACCCTCTTCGATTACCATCTGGTTTAGACTTAGTTTTGAAAGACTGTTATTTTTTGTGCCTGCAGCTAGCAGGAAATTTGATTTCTGTTTCATGCTTAGCACAAGAAGGTTATGTGATCACCTTCTTTAAGGACCATTGTAACATTCTTTATGAAAGAAATAAAATTGCAAATGGTTTCCTTGTTAATGGATCTTTATCAGTTGCATATTGATGTACCTATTTTAACTATCGAGCAAAACGTGAATGCCAAAACGACCTAGGGATAGTCCAAACGATAGATATCTATGGCACCTGAGATTAGGTCATATAGCAGAAGATAGGATTAACAAATTGGAAGAAAAATGGGCTATTGAGTCCATTGACTTTTGAGTCATATCCAACTTGTGAATCTTGTCTTCAAGGCAAAATGACTAAACTCCCTTTTGTTGGACATGGGGAGAGGGCCACAGATCTCCTTGCCCTAGTACATACTGATGTGTGCGGCCCATTCGATGTGCCAGCTAGAGGCAATTTTGTCTACTTCATTACCTTTACCGATGATCTGTCTAGGTATGGGTATGTGTATCTTATGAGACATAAGTCTGAAGCTTTTGAAAAGTTCAAAGAATTCAGACATGAAGTAGAAAAATAAACTGAAAAATCCATTAAGGTTCTTCGATCAGATTGAGGAGGTGAATACCTTAGCTGGAAATTCCTAGACTATCTTAAGAAAAATGGCATAGTCTCTCAATGGACTCCACCAGGAACACCTCAACTCAACGGGGTTTCAGAACGGAAAAATCGGACTCTATTGGATATGGTTCGATCCATGATGAGCTTCACAGACCTCCCTGATTTTCTTTGGGAACATTCATTATTAACTTCAATTTATCTACTGAATAGGGTTTCCTCTAAAATCGTTCCTACCACACCGTATGAGATATGGCATGGTAAGAAACCAAGTCTGAGTCATCTCAGAATTTGGGGTTGTCCGACGTATGTCAAAAGACAACAAGCGGATAAGTTAGAGTTTAGGTCCTTCAAAGCTCGATTCATAGGATATCCTAAAGAATCATTAGGATACTATTTCTACATTCCAGAAGACCACAATGTGATTGTGAGTCGACATGCCATCTTTCTTAAAAAATAGTTTATTCAAGATAGTGGCATTGGAAAGCAGATTAAGCTTGATGAGAAAGTCTCATAAGACCAATTTAAGAACACTACCTCCTTCATATTCTAGGAATTAAGGTCTATAGGGATAGACCGAATAGGATGCTAGGACTTTCACAGAAGATGTACATAGAGGAAGTACTAAAGAGGTTTAGTATGGAAAACTCTAAGAGGGGATTAATACCCTTCAGACATGGTATTCATCTTTCCAAGAAGATGTGCCCCAGCACACCTGAGGAAATAGAATGCATGAGCAAGATCCCTTATGCTTCTGCAATAGGGAGCCTCATGTATGCCATGCTATGTACACGACCTGATATAGCCCATGCTGTGAGTGTCACAAGCAGATATCAGTCAAATCCAGGTGAAGAACACTGGACTTCTGTGAAATGTATCCTTAAGTACTTGAGAAGAACTAAGGATATGATGTTGGTCTTTGGTAATGGAGAACTCCAAGTTCAGGGATACACAGACTCGGACTTCATGTCCGATATAGATGATCGAAAGTCGACATCTGGAAGTCTGTTTGTGTGCAATGGTGGAGCTGTCAGCTGGAAGAGTTCCAAGCAAACTGTGATAGCAGATTCCACCATGGAAGCAGAATATATAGCTGCATCAGAGGCTGCAAAGGAAGCATTCTGGTACAAGAAGTTTGCTGCAGAAATTGGAGTAATGCCATCAGATGCCATTCCTCTTACTGCGACAACAATGGCGCCATAGCCCTTGCTAAGGAGCCGAGGTCTCACCAGAAGTCCAAGCACATTGAGCGGCGATATCATCTCATCCGCGATTACCTTGAGAAAGGTTACGTTGAGGTCAAGAGAGTCAACTCCGCAGATAATGTGGCAGACCCACTTACAAAGCCGTTGGGCCAGCAGAAGATCGAAGCCCACCTTGAGAAGATGGGACTTAGACTTGTAGCCAATTGGCTTTAGGACAAGTGGGAGATTGTTAGATATATGTGCCCTAGAAGCCAGAATTGGCTGACACTTGTAATACACTTCTAGGGGCAAAATTATAATTTTGACTATAATCAATAAAATGGGTTATTTTCTATCACATATGTGTATTTAGTGTCTGTGATACATCCTTTGAGTTAATGGTAATGATAATTCATATTTTCAAGAGTTGAAAATTTAAGACATGAATAATCATTATTAACTCATAAAATGCTCCCGACCATAGGATCATCACGAGGATGGTGATTGATCCGGAAGGTTGGTGTACAATCGCTTCTCTTTAGTAGATGAGTCTTGAGTCTACGGTGTGGAGACACCGGAGCGAGAGTACAGGTACTCGTTAGAGAACGAGGGCACTGAGCGTGACCACCTCGAGTAGTCATTAGGGAAGTCTACCTTCTCGTCAATGACTGACTCGATGCTGCAGTAGTGTGTCTGGTTCTTTGACCTGAGATGCATCGGCAGTTCACCTTGAGGGTGTTATAGTTTGACTACACCATTACTCGGTCTCCTAGCCATATGGAACCCTGAGGTGTATGTTGGCTATAGCATGTTCATTGTAGGAACTGGATTGCATCAAGATGGAATCTATCTACCTCGGTGGTAGAGGAGCAGCCCTATGATGATCATGAGAATCAAGTCCAGAAGCCCATGGCCATGGCAGAGTGAAATAATAGAAAGAGTTTCTATTTAGATTTTCACATTGGACTTCGAATCGAATGATTACATCATATGACAGAGACTAGGGTTTGACGAGTTCACCTTAACCCTAATCTGATCGGGGCTCAAGATAGAAGAACTTAATCACACAGGTAGCTGCACCAAGAGGTTCGCATTCAGCTCTGATGGGTTGCCACCATATACTGCTAGGTGTCACTGGTGGATTTTGGGAGCAATTAGAATGATTTAGATGATCGATCATTCTAGCTGTTCGAATCAGAAGAGTTCTGATCCATCGAAAGGAGTTTCGATGATGTCGATGATAGAGATCATGACATATCCCATTACCATACAGAACTGAACCTAACTGGGTCACACAAACAAGGGTTTGAATCTGGTGATCATCAATTGAACTGATCTAGTTCAATTGATCTGAATGAGATTCAATTAGGTTCAAGGAAATCGTGCTAGCACTCGATTGAACCTAACGTTCTTCTTTTACTATCATAAATAAGTTGTCCTGACTGAGCCAAAGGAGTTTGTGCTCAATCAGAGGCCTTCATATGGTCTGACTGGAGGTTGTCCAAGTCAGAAAAGGTTGTCTTATTTTGTAAGACATTACCTGCCATTTTTGGTCACCTGCCATTTCTTGTTCCTTTGACTTTGGTCAAAAGTCTGACCTTTGACTGGTCAAATGTTGACCATTGACACTTTGACTTTTGTCCACATGTCATGCACCTATTGGAGAGCTGGTGGGGGCCTGTCCCCCTGCCAGAACCTGGCAAGGAGGAGGGCGCACGCCAACCCTTGGCGTGTGCCCAAGTTGGAGGCGCCTAGGAGTCCTTGTTGGACAAGGACTCCATCTCCCTTTTTGGATTCCAATTAGAGTTCTACTAAGAATCCAAGTTTGACTGGTCTTAGGCACCCTCTAAGGAGGAATCCAGGGGACTCTATTCCAACCAATCAGATTTAGATCTGATTTCACAAAGGGTTGTGATTGGTTGGAGAAGGAAGAGGAGTTGGATCACAAGTTAGTCTATAAATAAGACCCTGCGCCCAACTCAAAGAAGATGGAATTAGAGAATTTCCCACGCCCCAAGGCTGCCTCTCCCCTCCTTCCTCCATGCCTAAACTTCTCCTCCTTCTCCTCTCCACGTCCAAAAGAGTGTTTTGGACTTAGGTTGGTGCGATTCCAGATCAAGAGAAAGGCGATCAAAAGCTAGAAGGCTGCGCTGCTGCAAAGGACGACTGCTGATCTTCAAAAGAGTTTTGAAGATCCTCCAGATCAGATCCAGATCTGATTTTTGGAGACGTGATAGAGAAGAAGAGGATCTCCAGATCCAACCCGAGTGGATATCGATAGAGGCCAGGCGCTTGCGTGGCTAGATCCAGAACCTTCCGCTGCATTCAGGATCATCTACAGGGTAATAGGATTACCCAAATCAGGTAAATTAAATTTGATTTAATTTATCTTATTTTATTTTATTTATTAAAATAATAAGAATCAGATCTGAAACATATCAAGATCTGATTAAGATCAAGAGAAAAAATTTTGAATTATATCTCTTGATCTGATCAGATCTGGACGAACCTGGATCAAAAAATCAGGATTTTTCTTCAATGTGCCCCCACAATCCGTTAGAAATATGAGGAGAACCTCGTCCTAACATGAGCAAAGTCGAAGGCCTCGATCATTTTAGATGGGATGAGAGGAAAGGCCCCGAAGATGGCCCCATTGTGCTCGACAACAACAAGAGATAAGATCTCCCCTGAGCTTCAACTACACATTCAATCTCAGCTAGAGATAAGGTGCAGAACCCTGAAGAGGACTTTGACAGTCGCTATTTTTGTACTTACTTTTTTCGAGTTTCGAACTCAAAAGTGGAAGAACTATTATTGGGGATAAACCCCACTCTCACCGAAGTCCAGTCCGATGCTTAGCCTAATGCGGTTGGTAATCATGGAAGAGCCTCAATTAAAAATTCTCTCCTCAGTAGTCGGACTCATTCAGTGGATGAACTACCCAGTGGCCGAGCCTCAGTCGAACCTCTTCAGTCGGTTGAACTTCTCAGTGGTTGAGCTCTTCCGAACTCCTTTCAAACTCCTCCAGCAGTCGGGTTTCTATGGGAGCCGAGCTCCTTGCGGACTCTTCCAGCAGTCGGACTTCTACGAAAGTCGAGCTCCTTCTGGACTCCTCCAGCAGTCGGACTTCTATAGGAGCCGAGCTCCTTTCGGACTCCTCGTGCTTCTACAGGAATAGGACTCCTCCAGCAGTGTGCTTCTACGGAAGTTGGACTCCTCCAGCAGTCGGACTTTTACGGGAGCTGAACTCCTTTCAAACTTCTCCAGCAGTGGGACTTCTACAGGAGCCGAACTCCTTTCGGACTCCTCCAGTAGTCAGACTTCTCAGCGGCCGAGCCCTTCCGGACTCCTCCAGCAGTCGGGCTTCTACGGGAGCCAGACTCCTCTAGCAGTCGGGCTTCTATGGGAGCCAAACTCCTTCCAAACTCCTCCAGCAGTCGGACTTCTACGAGAGTCGAACTCCTTCCAAACTTCTCCAGTAGTCGGATTTCTTAGCAGCCGAGCCCTTCCAGATTCCTCCAGCAGTCGGACTTCTATGGAAGCCAAACTTCTTCCGAACTATTCTTTCATATGGATTCTTACAGGCGATCCCACTACTAAACGGTTACAATTATCATTTATTAGAATAATTATGATTGTCATTTATCAGGACAATCACGATTGTCATTTATCAGGACGGTTACGATGGTCAGTTATCAGGACAGTTACAATAAACTTCGTCTATAAAAAGGAACCCTCCAGATACGTTTTCTTTAGGCTTTCTTCTCCTTCCCAAAACTCTGCCGAACTTCTCTCTGAGCACTCCATTTTTGTTGGCAAGAAGAGCTAACTTGTCCGTCGGAGGGTCTTACCGAAGCCATCATCATCGACTCCGGATGGAACTTTATTTTGCAGATCACCGGCGGCGATCTCATCTTCCTCGACTCCAATTTGATCCGGCATCAATCAAATTCTACACCAATAGTTATCATAGCAAAGTGAAAGCATACATGTGAGGTACGTGCCTATTTCGTTAACTATTTAACATTTGAGTGACAGAGAGGCTACATTGTTAACAGATTATAAGTTCGGGAGTCAAACTGTGAGAAGACAAAGTGCAGATTTATGTTAAATTGGGTCATGATGTTTAGGGTTTTTCATGAAGTTTGGCCATTTTTCTTTTTTGGGTTCAAGGCAGATAAATCTTAGCTTTAAATCATATGGCTTCACTTGAACCTTTTCAAAGGCCTTCTTAGTGTAGAAGAGTTGATAGTCCAATAAGAGAGGAGAAGACGTATGGTGGATGGTAAATGATTTTGAGTGCCATGAAATAAGGATAATAAAAATGCCATTTTCTCCCTTCTTCAAACCTACCTTTTCTATCTGCTCCTAGCTAGCTACCACCTTTTTCTCCATAGAGCCGGCTCTGAATGACATTGTTGTTTCTATTTGAGCAAGCTTAGAAGAAAACTGGGAAGACGCCAACACCCACATGATGTGGAAAATTCGTACCTCGTGTCATGAATGTAGAAGAAGAGCTCTATCTTCCATACTTGTTGGAAAGAACACCATACCTAGAGTGTAGAAGAAAAACAAAAAGACAAATGTCAATCATGTTATACAAAAGATGGCAACAAAAATAGAGTCACAGAAATGAGAACGAAAATGGTAGAGCTACTTCTGGAGAGTAAAAGGTGCTATAGTCCAAACCTGAAGACCTGGGAGTAGTGTTAACTGGAAGAGGAGTGCAATGATAGATTTGGAGACCTAATAGAAGAAGAGACCTCTAATTTTTGTGTACATAAATGTTTTGTTTTAGAGCAAAGACTTGGTTGAGTAGACCTATATGTGGAAGATATATTTGATATGAGTTGCTAGGAATTGTTGGTTAAACTAAGGTAGCTTGGAGTAACTTTATAAGAGAGCTATCTTTTTTTATGAGGAACATTTTACAGAAAAAATAAAAAGAAAATTGTCAGCCATATCATGCAAAAGATGGTGAGAAGAATGGATCCACAAAAATGATAATGAAATGGTCGAGGCAACTTGAAGATTTGGGAGTAGTATTGATTGGAAGAGGAGGGCATCAACAGAATGGGGACCCAATAGAAGAAAAGACCTCTAAGTTGGTTATATGGACATCAAAGTTTTTTTTTTTTTGGAGTACAAGACTTAGTTAAGTAGACCTACTTGTGAAAGATCCATTTGGTAAGAGTAGAGAGATATTATTGGTTAAACTAAGGTAGTGTGGATTACTTTATGATAGATGTTCTTTTTTTTTTCTGAGAAACTTTATGCATCGGTCATGTCATGCATTCTTCCAAAGAAACAAAAAAAAAAAAAAAAAAAAAATGTGAGTCATGTTATGCACAAGATGGCGAGAAGAATGGATCCACAAAATAACACTGAATATGGTAGAGGCAGCTCTTGTAGAGCAGAGTGCTACAATCCAAACTAGGAGACTTGAGAGTAATGTTGATTGGAAGTGGAGGGTATCGATAGAAAAGAAAACCTAGTGAAAGGAGAGACCTCTAATTTGTATAGATATATATAAAAAAAAAAATTATTTTAGAGCAAAAGATTTGGTTAGTAGACCTACTTATGAAAAATCTATTTGATAAGGATAGGGAGGTACTTTTTGTTAAACTAAGATAGTGCAGGTTGACCATATGGCAAAGCTGCCCTATTTTTGTAACGAGGCATTTAATGCATCAATCATATTATGCACTCTACAAGAAAAATAAAACGGCAAATGTCAATCATATCGTGCAAAAGATGGCTAGAAGAATGAAGTCATGGAAGCGGGAATAAAAATGACAGAGGGTGCTCTTATGGAGTTGAGAGTACTATAGTCCAAACTAGAAGACTTAGATGTTGTATTGACTGAAAAAGGACAGAGGAGGTCATCGGCAGAAAGGGAGATGCAGTAGAAGAAGAGGCACATAATTTGTGTGGACCTAAAAATTTTGTTTTGGAGCGCGAGACTTGATTAAGTAGACCAGTTCTTATTGCCACTCTCCATGCTAATTCCTTCCATGTTAAGTACAATACAATGACTTGGCATGCCCAGAAACATTCAGGTTGTATGAATATTCAGGAATGCTTTAGTAATTCAGTAATGTAACTCAAAAATCGACCCAGCTAGTTTTTATTGTGAATTGTGCCATGCAATGAAGCAAATTAAGTGAATAGTGCATAATAATTGAGTGATATTTGAAGTGATTTTTCTCAATTACCATAGCAAAGTGAAAGTGCACGTGCGAGGTACGTGCCTTTTCCATTAACTATTTAACATTTGAGTGATCAAGGGGCTACATTGTTATCAAATTATAAGTTATCGGGAGCCGAATTATGAGAAAATAAAGTTTAGATTAAGTTAAATTGGGTCATAATATTTAGGGTTTTCATGAAGCTTAGCCATTGCTCTCTTTTGGGTTCAAGGCAGGTAAATCTTTACTTTAAATCATATGGCTTCACTTGGACCTCTTCAAAGGCCTTCTTAATGTAGAAGAGTTGATAGTCCAATAAGACTTGAGAAGATGTATGGCGGACGGTAGAATGATGCGGAGTGTTGTGGAATAAGGATAATGAAAATGCCATTTTCTCCCTTCTTCAAACATACCTCTTCTGTATGCTCCCAACTTCCACCTTTTTCTCCATAAAGCCAATTTGGAATTACGGTATTGCTTCTATTTGAGCAAGCTTGGAAGGAAACTGAGAAGATGCCAACACCCATGCAATGTAGAGAATTCGCACCTCGTGTCATGAATGTGGAAGAAGAGCACTGTCTTCCACACTTGTTGGAGAGAATACCGTTCTAAGTGTAGAAGAAAACAAAAAAGACAAATGTCAATCATGTCATACAAAAGATGGCAACAAAAATGGAGCCATAGAAGTGAGAATGAAAATGGTAGAGCTATTTCTAGAGAGTAAAGGGTGCCATAATGTAAACCAAAAGACTTGGGAGTAGTGTTAACCGGAAGAGGAGTGCAATGATAGATTGAGAGATCTGATAGAAGAAGAGACCTCTAATTTTTAGGGGCAAAAAAGTTTTATTTTGAAGCAAAGACTTGGTTGAGTAGAAACTAAGGTAGATTAGAGTAGAGCTATATATCTTTTTTCTTTTATGAGGAAATTAATGCATCAATCATGTCATGCATTTTGTAGAAAAAATAACAAAAAAAATATCAGTCATGTCATGTAGAAGGTTGTGAGAAGAATGGATCCATAGAAATGATAATGAATATGGTAGATGCAATTTTTGTGGAGTAAAGAGTGCTAGCATCCAAACTTGAAGACCTAGGAGTAGTGTTGATTGGAAAAGGGGGGCATCGATGGAATGAGTGATCTAGTTGAAGAAAAGACCTCTAAGTTAGTCCGTGTGGATATAAAAGTTTTGTTTTGGAGTGGAAGACTTGGTTAAGTAGACCTACTTATGGAAGGTCCATTTGGTAAGAGTAGGGAGATATTGTTGGTTAAACTAAGGTAGTTTGGATTAACGTTATGGTAGATGTGACCTTTTTTTATGAGAAACTTTATGCATCGATTATGTCATGAATTCTCCAAAAAAAATTTTAAAAAAAATGTCAATCATGTTTTGCAAAATATTGCAAGAAGAATGGATCCAAAGAATAATAACGAATATGATAGAGGCAGCTCTTATAAAGCAGAGAGTGTTACCATCCAAACTAGAAAATTTGAGAGTATTATTGTTTGGAAGTGGAAGGCTTCGATAGAATAGGAGATCTGGTGAAACAAGAGACCTCTAATTTGTATAGATATAATATATATATATATATATATATATATATTATAAAGTAAAAAATTTGATTCAGTAGACCTACATATAGAAGATCTATTTGATAAGAGTAAGATGGTACTTTTAGTTAAATTAAGATAGCACGAATTAACTATATGGCAAAGTTGTCCTTTTTTTTTTTTTTTTAATGAGGCATTTAATGCACCAATCATGTCATGCATTATGCAGAAAAAATAAAAAGGCAAATGTCAATCATGTTATGCAAAAGATGGCTAGAAGAATGAAGCCATGGAAGCGAGAACAAAAATAGAAGAAGTTGCTCTTATGGAGTAGAGAGTGCTATAATTCGTCGTATTGACTGAAAGAGGATAGAGGAGGCTGATGGCAGAAAGGGAGATGCAGTAGAAGAAGAGGCATGTAATTGGTGTGGACCTAAAATTTTTGTTTTGGAGCAGAAGACTTGATTGGGTAGACCAGTTCTTATGATCGCTCTCCAATCTGATTCCTTCCATGTTAAGTAGAGTAGAATGACTTGGTATGTCCAAGAACATTCAAGTTGTATGAATATTCATGAATACTTTAGTAGCTAAATAATGTAACTCAAAAAATGACCCAAGTAGTTTTTATTGTGAATCGTGCCATGTGATGAAGCAAATTAAGTAAATAGTGCATAACAGTTGAGTAATATTTGGAGTGGTTTTTTTTAGTTACCATAGCAAAGTGAAAGTGCATGGGCAAGGTACGTGCCTTTCCCATTAACTATTTAACATTTGAGTGATAAAGGGGCTATGTTGTTATAGATTATAAGTTTGGGAGCCGAATTGTGAGAAAACAAAGTTCAGAGTTAAGTTAAATTGGGTCATAATGTTCTCAGGGTTTTTCATGAAGCTTAGCCATCACTCTTTTTTGGGTTCAAGGCAGATAAATCTTTAGCTTTAAATCATATAGCTTTGCTTGGACCTCTTCAAAGGTCTTCTTAATGCAAAAGAGTTGATAGTCCAATTAGGAGATGAGAAGACGTTTGGTGGACGGTAGAATGACGTGGAGTGCCGTAGAAGAAGGATAACGAAAATGCTATTTTCTCCCTTCGTCACACCTCTTCCGTCTTCTTCCACCTTCCACCTTGCACCTTTCTCTTGGGACTGACATTATTGAAAGTAGGCTGGCAAGACGCCAACACCCACACGATGTATGTGGAGAATTTGTACCTCATGTCATGATCGTGGAAGAAGAGCTAGCGGTATCTTCCGCGCGCACTTGTTCCAATGGAAAGAATACCATTCTAGAGGTGTGCGGATGAAGTTTTCTTTCACGACAGAGTCAATCAAGACTTGTTCCATCCCTCTCATCTCGCTTTGGAAGATGAGATAGTCTTTGCCTTAATTAAGACTTTTTTAATTAAGATGAGTATAAGAAGTCAATTAAGAGTTATTCCAGTCAATTAAGACTGGCTATAAGAAGCACGATCCCTACTTTGCCTCCTGCCTCCTAATTCTACTTATCAGCGGGATCGTGCTTCTTATAGCCAGCCATCCACAACCTGATTACAAGTAGGGAGTGTTTCTCGGATTTGTCTCATGGTCGGGAATAGGATGGCTTGGAAGGCTCTTCACATTCTCTC
Organism: Cocos nucifera; assembly: GCA_006176705.1. Taxonomy (NCBI): domain Eukaryota; kingdom Viridiplantae; phylum Streptophyta; class Magnoliopsida; order Arecales; family Arecaceae; genus Cocos; species Cocos nucifera. The sequence goes on along the minus strand of QRFJ01000034.1, from coordinate 3,215,311 downwards.
CATGCTCCTCCTACTTTCAAACACTTATCTCATCTCCCTAGCCCACAATACCAATATTCCAGCTACCCCAGCATGGCCGCCACCTAGTGAGTATCTCCAACCGATAATCTAATCTCTATTCACAAGATTAATTCTCACACCAAAAATGCTTTAGTAACTCAAAAATATCACTCAGCTGCAGTGGTATGTTCTCACTGCTCCCTTTGAATCGGTATCGTGGACCATACCATTTAATGGAGCAGGGTGATTCGTAGTGATTTTTCTGAGTTACTGTAGCATTGGTCTAGTTTTTACCAAGATGGGAGGCAAAAATAACGAGCAACCTGCATGGAACCCTTGCGAAACAAAGCTAGCGCCAGGTAATCATGAGCTTTGTAATTGGGTGGCAGATACCTCATACAGGAGAAATTGGTTGGGTCTGGTCCATCAGCTCGACGATGGACCAGTTTCATACGAGCGTGTGTTTGCCCGTGTTGCTCCATGGTTTGACTGGTGATCCACTCTTGAGCTGGTGAACCTGATCCCACCAAAAATTTTTCCTCGGACTTGGCTTATATTTTAGAAGAGTAATCAGACTTGGCCGACACAACTTGCTTGATTGGGTTCATATTTCGAGTAATCGGACTGGGCTTTAGATGTCTCGATGGGGCGTGGAACCAACTTGGTGCTGGCTCGGTCGGACAAAAACTCATTTATGCATATAGAAGCCATTGCTTTATCCATGTATATTTTTTTACTTATAAGACTCGCAAAGCTTCAATAATCCGTATTATAGCGGCTCTCCTCCAAAACCCTTGTTGACGGTTGCAATGATAATAATGGCCGGCCACCTCCTTAATTTAAATCCATGATTGTGATTTTATGAACATAATAAATTCATGCTGGAAGTTATAATCGTCCATGTTTGTAATTATCAGTTGATAATGAAACAATAACAGCATTAATGGTGCAAGGGACCGTTCCCAATTTGAGTTTTTTCTTTCCTGGTTGGTACAAAGATTTTAGTTTAAAGGCATTGCTGTTTCATTTAGATGAATTAAATTTTCATTATTAATATATAACAGAGCCGCATGGACTTTAATGGTGTGCCAAGCTCTGATTCCAATAAAAAGAATCACAATATTTACGCTAACAGAGCCATTTATAATTTTTATTTTTAACCAATACCGAGGATTTGAATTTTAGCCCTCCTCGAAGGACAACTGTTTTTTTTTTTTTTTTTTGTTCTGAATTTTACACAGCATATACGGACTTTTAAAAACGGATGTGCTGATCGCTATAATTGATGCAGAGAACGGCATGCTTCCCCCCTGTGCAACGATAGAGCGCGTACCCGGTCATCTATGCGCTCCGTACGGAAAGCGGCCCCGTGATCCGAAAAGCCATAAGTTTACCCCGGATCCCTCCCCGGTTGTTCGCCAATTAACTTATTATAGAGCTTTGAATCCCGATCGTCCTGTCTCTACCGCAAGACGTGGATGCAAGCGTACCTACGGATACGGATGTCGCCCTGGCAGTTAGAAACGGCTGAATACCATGATGGAATAACAGAAGAGATGCGCCATTATCTCTCTCTCTCCCTCTTTTTTTCTTTTTTTTTTCTTTCTTTTTTATTGTGATTCAAAATAAATTAAAAAAAAGATGTCTACAGTAAACTCCGTAACCCCACGAAACTTCATAAAAACATCAGGACGCGGAAAGCTGTCCTGTGTCTTCTTTTCTTGCAGTTCCTTTCAGACCTTCCATCGTCTATACAAAGGGAGAATGATATGTAATTAACAAGTGAAATGAAAATTGAGGACATTGATTTAGTTAAACCGTGTTATTGATGTCATAAAGAATGCCGAGATGAATGCGCAGAAGATTGTTCTACTGTTGATTGTATGTAAAAGCTTTTACGTGCCTTCGACTCGAATAGCAAAGTTTATTTGTTATTCATGCTTTCATGATTGTGATGCACGACTGTTATTGAAGGTGGTGAATGTTGTCATTGGAATTTCTCATCGGCAATTGGTAATAAATGTGTTATCTATGGACTGAACGTCATCTAGTTATCTATTTTTGCAATTTTTTTTCTGGCAAATCACTTTTTGTGCACCACAGTTTGGTAATTTTAAAATGGTTCATTGAGATTGGACATCTTGTGGATGGTTTGTGAACTTGTGCTGATAAATCCACTATTAATTGGTTCCTACGCATGCGTACACCTCCGTGGGCTGATTCTGTCCGTGAGCGAAGCAGAGCTGGGAGTTACATATTCCAACATTTACATGCATACATGAAATGGATGGAAACAAATTAACCATCAATCTTCTCTTTGTTCCGTAAATAGTTTCTCATTTCATGTTATTTTTATTTTAGTATGTTAAAAAAAGGAATTGGAGAAAATTACAGCCCAATGCGACTGCTCATTCAGAAGAAATATTCTATTGGATCATCAACAAGTCATATTTGCATGACAAGCTCCAGATCCCTCCTTGAGGCTGGCGATCAAGACATGCATTGATAGGTCAACCAAGTTGGATGATGATCAGGGCAACAATTGTCAGAAGTAATTTATTACCGAGTTTTGCTGACAGAATGATTCTACACTTCCAAACTAGGAGAAGAGCAGCTGACTTAATTCTAGTAATTACAAAAGATTGATGTAGAATGCTGGTCAACGTATTCTTATTACACGAAGAACGACTTGAAAGTTGAAACCACACCACATACTTCACAAAGTCCGGAGAGTTCTAATTTGTGGCATCATCAGTAATTGTTATGCCCAACGTAAGTCTTTCTATTAACTTTTGATTAGAACCCAATCACGTAGGACAATTTCATACCATGTTTGTTACTGCCTTGGTGTCTTCACCATTTCTAATTGTATGTTTATATGCAATTGAAACTAGATTTGTTCTTTTGTTTGCAACAAGGTTCACAGTTGAACTTTCCATTTGTTGTTGGCCCAGAAAGACAAGACTCCACCATTGCTTGGGAAAAAATGGTAGCTTTTTACTGAAAATATCTTGTTCGTACTCCATATTTCCGTTCCAATTTATTCTTCTCTGTTGTAAGAGTTACATCTTTGAACTGCGAGAGCATGGATTTGAGAGATTCCTCGCAGCTCAAAAGGTCCATTTATAAGGATGGATGTGTGGGAGGCTGTTAAAGTAGCATTAAATGCCCCACTTATTTGCATGAAATTTGACATTAGAGCCTTAAGGCAAAGGTCGATTTGATGTACCAAACAATTGCTAGCTTGGAGACGTACACTAATTTTGTTAGGAGCCTGCTTCCTGCTACACCGTTAAGACCCCCTTCTCCTCATGGTACTTCATGCGGCTAAACAATCCCATGAGAATTAGGTGTTCATTCTGTTTATCCGTACTGAAATCCTATGGCCTGATTTAGAGAGATAAAGTTCTTCGTTGAATTGCTAATATCATGCTCTGATTTAGTAAATGATTGCTGGACCAGGACGCATAAGACCATGAAGACTTCCTTTCATGCCTTGTGTGGATGGCAAAGATGAATTCATAGATTGTGGCTCCTCTGAGCTAGCATCGGGCACCTGGATGGATGCACAAGAGAGGCTTTTCGGAGTACTTGAACCCCAATGCTTTATAGTTTTTTTTATTGAAAAATAGGAGTCAAAATAAAGATCTACACTTTGATTTTGATCTTAATATTTAAATTTTTTACAATCCACAAATAGTTTATTTTTAGCTTTGAATCGTGCAACGTTTAGTCTAAAATTTCCATAAGTCTTACCCATAAATTCGCATGAGTTGACCAATTTATTAACTTGCCACTTGGCAGGCAACAGCCACCCAATGCAATGGCTACAAACCCTGGCTTCCAAATCTGAAAAGCTTACAAGTTGCAGGGCCAAACGACTTTTTTGGTTTTTTGTATTGTTTTTTAAATTTATTTTTTTTGCTAAAAACGTATGTAAGATTTTCATGTTCTGCGCCTTCACAAGCAACAGCATCAGATGCGAAAAAGGTATACCAGACTAAATGATCACAACCCTCCTAAATAATAAGAGGTTATGGGTATGAATCATAGATAATGCATAGGTAATTTCTGGGTAGACCCAAATTGATAGACCTATATTAGATATATGGAATAAATCCAACTTGCAATTCCCCAGCAACCCATTCACAGTAATCGGTACAACAGGGGAACCTGCCGGTATCCAATTTGCGGCGGAGCATAATGCTGTGGCCAACATTTCCGGATATACTTACTCTAAAGCGGTGTAGATCATCCGGCTCATCCCACACACACAGAGGAGGGTGGGGAGGTCGTTATGGCGAACGACAGCTGACATGCCTGTCTCCCAGGGGCCACCAGTGAGGATCGTTAATCATTTCACCAAAATGAGTGCAAGTGGCAAAAATACAAATATGGGCATCATGTTGAAAAAGGTTAAACAGGAAGGGAAGAAAAAAAAAAAAAGACAATTCCTACACCACCATCTATATTTTTGACGAATATTATGATGCCAATTCTATGATGCTTTCAGCAGAGCCTTCTTCATTTCATGCTACAAATGTAGTTACGAAAGAACGGCTCAAGTGGCACAAGAACCTATTTGTTTCCACCTTTGGAATAGGAATCGCGAAGGGTAACAGTTCTGTTGAAAACCAGCCTTCCTGGAGTTGTATCCGGATCCACAGCAAAGTAGCCTGAAACAGAAAAGAAAGAATTGCAGAGTCCAAAAGAATGCAAATAATTAGGTAATCCTCAGTTCAATATATAGAATTGCAAAGAACGAAAATATGGATCATGCAAAGATGCGCAAGTTTTGCATTCAGACGGTTCAATTCAGGTCTAAAGCAAACTGGAAACAGAAAACCAGATTTACCAAGCCTTTCGAATTGAAACTTGTCACCCAGTACAGCACCACTGGCAAGTGAAGGTACTGCATATGCTTCCGGTATCACCTCCTTAGAACAGGGATTCAAATCAGATAGCCAGTCCTCCAGTTCAGCAGGATTCTGATGTGCAACAGTTTTTAAGAACAACTTATCACACAATCATTTGGCGAAGAAAACCAAAAGAAAACAGGCAACTCAAAACAGCAATACCAACCTCAGAAAGAAATAGATTCTCAAATAATCTTACTTCAACCTTGGGCGGATCAACCCCAGGAGAAGGTTGAGCAACCCAATGAAGAACACCCTGCATTAGTTATCAAGAAGATTAACTGATGATTTATTATCTCTGGAATTGCTATCTGTTATATGCTTTTCTGATAACCATCAAAAAGAAAATTAGAAACCTTCGGTTTTGTTTTCTTTGAAGGATCATACTCAGCTTGGATCTCGACTATAGTATCTGAATCATTCCCATATATAACTTTGGTGCATTTTATAGGGAACGCATATCTGCAATTTGGAAAAAAAATGAGGAGCATTTTGTATACATGCAGTTATCTAAAGTACAGAAGATTGATTATATAGTTCCATGTATACTTGCCTGAGGAGAACAGATTTACCAGGGGCAAGCCCATAATAATCTTTTGAATCCTTGAGACGAAAATCGGAATGTTCAATGTATACAACATTCGTGAAAGGAACCTATAGCAAACCTTTAAGATATTGATTAATATCACGTAGTAAACCCTGTCACTTTATGCAACAAAAATGAATGATGAAAATATTTATCTTATCATGGTACAAGAAGTTTTCTGTAGTCAACAAAAAAGAATAAAAAAGCGAACTCGTATGCACTAGGATGTAAGCAAAAATCTTTCCCAGAATAGGGAAAATATTTTCTCTGGCTATTTTGGTATCTGGAAAAAAATTTCTGGGCTTAAACCAAAATAAGGAAAATAGACAATGAAAATTGCAACTTCCCTGTGCATATGGAAAACTAATTTCCATGCTCATAATTCCCTGCAGAGTCAACTGGAAAGCTGGTTTTCCAGAAGAAAGTAATTTCTTAAATCCACTGCAGATAACCAAACAAACATAACAAGACTAGCTTCATTTGACATATAAAACCTATTGCTAGAAACAGCAGAAAGAATTCCGCAATGAAATGAGTTGGCATAATTGTCAGTTTTAAGGGCCAGCCCTCACAGAACATAAAAAAATTTACAGTCCAGAATGGCTTCACGCAAATGAAATGGAACAAAGAAAATTACAAGGATCATACAGTTTCAGGAATGAAAAGCCAGAGGAACGGATACCTACCCAATTACAATCTAAAAATTACAGAAGAACTTTGACAAAATTTATTCGGGAGAGGCCATTTCAAAATTTATTATTATATGCAACATATTCGAGTTTAATCCATGTCCAGCTATAATATATGAATATGTGAGCACTTGGATTATAATTGTTCAAACCCTGATTACAGGATGAACCATAAACGTTGCTACAAGTCTGGGAGTGCTCATGTCTTCGGAAAATCCAAGCAGTTTCCAGTCACTTGTTTGTACCACAATCACCAATAACTAAGGAAGACTTGCTAAATAGGCCCGCACAAATTTTTTTAGCTGCTAGATGCAGATTGCCTCAGCATTCATCAAATTTGCACAGGAAGCAATTTTGGACAGCTATCACTTATGATATACTGCATCTAAACATTTCAATTATGCTGAATAATACTATATTCTAGAACTGATAAATTAAGGAAAATAAATAACAACCACATGTAACAACTACATGAAGATAACAACAGTCAGCCTCAACCTTGGACCTTCAGCATCTTAACAAATTTGGTACGAGATACGTAATCACTTAGATTATCAAGGGAAAAAAAATGATCAGCAACTGTGATAAAAAGTGGCAACTAAACAGAACTTGTACACCAGCTCTCACAGTTAAAAGTTCTAAAATAGAGCGCTTGTAACTACAGATTTAAAATACTTCAGTTATCTCAGTAGAAAGAATTGTTGCAACTAGTAAAGGATTTAAATTGCAATGTCTGGTGAACTAGATACATATTCACATGGTAAAAGCAACTACAGATGATATTCTTGTTTATAGTAGGTGTCAAGCAGATATCAAGATTTAATGGCAATTCTTGATGTCTATATAAGGTCTAATGCACCTTTCTCTTGGTCTACAATAAAAAATAACAAAAAATTATTTTTTAATAAAAAATTATGGTTGCAATATGAATTATTCCTTCAGTTCAAAGACTTCACTGGTGAAAAGTAACGAACGGCGGCAGAGTATGCCCTAAACAATTTTGCAGACACAGCAAAATGTCATCTAGATGCCAGTCAATGAGGATTAATAACAATAATACAAACCAAGACCTATGAGCTGATCTAATTAAGCTGCATGTGAACGTATAGCTCACATAAGATCTAAAGTAACCAGTTTGAGTACTTGTATTGAACCTTAAAGTGTATGTTGACAATCAAAAGTGGGATTTAGATATTGCTGCATTAAAATTTTCAATCCCCAGAGGCGATTTAATTTTTCGTAGTGATGCTGTGCATCACCACAGTGTGACTAAATACTAATATCATCTGTAAATGAGCACTTTCCCATGATACCTCTGATGCAACCTGGAGAAGCATGCAAATTTGTAATTTGAACATGCTTAACACATGAGAAAGTGTGGAATATTATATTTCGAACTCAAAGTTATAAATACATTGACGAGTATACATGACTATTTATATTCCACAAAATTAGATGATTTACAATATTGACACAACAAGTATATGAATATGAAATAACTAACAAGTTGATAGAGGAAAAATAGTTTAGGCAAATACTCTCCAAACATTCCTTCTCCTTAAGAGTGCTCTTGCATAGCTCTTACATGGGAAACAAAATAACAATAAGGATTTATGTTCATTGGTAAGTACCTTGTAAAAAGAAGAAACATCATCTGAAGGAGCATCAGGCCACATCTTTGCATCAAGATCTATTATAACTCCACTATCAAGATTTGTGATGACAACCTAGTAAGAGCAAATTTAGTAAAAATTGAAGGAAAACTATAGGCATTAAATGACAAAAATAAAAAAGAGTATCATTTGAAAGTTGATACCTTAAGAGGATGCAACACAACCATAGTTCGAGGTGCGGTTTTGTTGAGCTCTTCTCTTATGTGATACTCAAGACGATCAACACGTATCATACTATTATCACTGTACAGTAAGGTTTAGTGGTTATTCTAAGCAAAAAAAATATGTTAACATAAAAACCAATTTAGAGTTCATGACTCATTTAAAATGTTGTAGTAGTGATATTAATGCAACAATAAGATCTCTTAATTTATTTCATATCCAGACCACTATATTTTCATGACTTAAAAAAAAAAAAGGAAAATAATTCAGCAATTGGTTAGTATCAAAACCATTATACTTATGCCAATTATGCTTGACCATAATTAGACAACTGAATGGAATCTAGTTGTGAGATAGTATGCATGGTGAAAACTGAACACAAAAAACTTTGACCATTTTATACAGGAAAATTCTATAAAGAAAAATGAATAATGCCCAAAAGACAGTTAATGGCCAGAACTGGGAAGGCAGCAGCATAATATCTTTTAAAGCCAAGCACCACAAACTCCAACAGTAGCAGGAAACGAACCCAGCCTCCAGAGCACGAGGTTTAGGTTTGCTTATATTGGGAGAATCAGCAATTAAGTTTGCTCAAATCAATCTCTCATGACACTTCCACAAGCATCAGTACTTGTCAGCACTAAAGAAAGGCAAGGAAAGTTCACATAGTTAATCCTATTTCATATAGTAGTTCAGGCAGGTTGATATGGAGCTTTTCATCTGGATCAGATATACATGAAGAATGCCTTCCTTGAAACTGATTTCCAATGATAACCATATGCAGCTACCTCTAGACCTTTCACATTCTCCCACAACTTAATCAAATCATTTAAAATAAGCTTGGCAGTACAAATAGCCAGACCTATTTTCAGTACACAGTAAAGGGTAGGTTACTACATGCATCAGCAGTTTTACCAAAACCACCACCTTTTTCAGGTATATTGCAGTTTCGGATATTTTCAACCAAAGCTAGTCAGTTTTGACCAGTTTCAATTCATTAAAAACTAAAGCACATTTTTATAAGTATAAATTTCATCCCAAAAAACTCAGCCCGAGCTGAGATTCATGGAAGGCTCCTATTACAATGATTTATGAAGAGATTGAATAGCTAAATACAAGACTATTACAGGTATCAGCAAGCCAAGCCCAGCCAAAAGCAAGGATGGCTAATTTTGTAATCATGCCAGGCCCACTCCAGATCATTTAAATTGAGCCAAAATCAAGTTGTTCATTACCAACCAGTTTAAGAGATATAGTGAGAGTTTAAGACCTTCAAGTCTCTCAAATACATACTTTGACGTAATCATTACAGGTTATATCTCAATCTTATAATTGAAATACATACTTCTCATGCTAATTGTGTCAATTTTAATAATATACAAGATAAAATTCTACATATAAACAATAAGTAAAGGATACAGGATATAAAGATTATTTATTTATTTATATTTCGATCTTAACTGAGCTGAGCTCAAGCAAGCCCAAGTTTAGGTCTAGCTCAGCTCATTTACTATTCAAGTGAACCAAATTGAGGCCAAATTTTGCAATACAAGCTGGCTCATGAACAGCTAATTTTATTAACAACCTTAGACACTATCAATCAAAATAAACATTTGTTTCTTACATAAAACCTATGAATATTTTATATAACTACATGCATTACTTAAATAGCTAGTTAACCTCAAAATATGAGAAAGAAGTGACCAAATACAAAATGTGAGCAAGTTTATTAAAAACAAAGAAAAAAGACTTTGATTCACCAGGCACTGAAAGCTTCACAACTGATAAATATAATGAACTTTTTGAGCAATGCCAGTTCAATTAGTAAATAATATAATACATCAGGATACTTAATCATCTTGACTTATATTACAAAATTAACAACAGCCTAAAATTTTTGAAACTACATAATTTGATATATGTTACTAAGCAACCTGGTCTATTCTGGGAGAAGATGGAAAAGTTCTCTCCTTCTTCAGAGGAAAAGGAGATATCCACATATTAAGGTTTGGCAAACCATTGCTCTATCATCATCTTCCTAAATCTTGTCACGTCTCATGTTTCAACTGGTGTTTTGAAATGTAGTCTATGGGTGGTTAATTTCTGAAAAAATAGAGGTTATATATATGCATGGTCATCAACAGGTGGGACACACTTATTTGGTGATCTTTACATGACTAAATCATAGGGCAAACTAGCAAAGAACCTATAACTTCTCTAAGCTTCTTCCGCTCGATCTATTTACTATCTTATTCTATTCTTTTCTTGACCTTTTAACCAAAAATTCAAACTGAAGAAAAACTACAAAAACTGTCAATATTGCCGAATTGGAAATTCCAGACACCCAGCTATAACCGAAACCAGAAACCAAGTTCTCAAAACTTACTACCTTCAAAATGATCTTTCTTATGATAACCCTATGTGGCTTCCTTTGAACCTTCCACAAAAAAGTTTTTGTTGCTTTTGTCTTGCCATAGTGGCTGAGACGATCTCCTTACTCTTGGTTCAAGCAGCCTCATCGTGGTGTCCAAAAATCAAGTGTTATGATATAATTTTCATATGAAAAGGCTTACCATGCATCAGGAGTGCTTATGGTACCCTTAAGAATATGATGGAAATATAAACATATTGTGTATGACAGGAAGAAATGCAGGAGCATAATGAGCAGAATGCTCCGTTCTCTAAAATTGTAAATGCCAGACAGAATAGCAACTACATCATGAAGGTCAGGAAATATAGTTTTTGAATATTCATAGATCAAGTGGCGAGCGTGCACTATGATAAATTATAGCATCTAACAACACTTGTATAATGCATGGAACATAACTATGATAAATAAATGCTGCTTGAACTTTCACTTAAAGATTCACTGACAATGTCACAATCAGAAAACATATCATGAGAAAGGATAAAAAGAATATATAAACAGTTCTCAACCTTCTTGTAATTCCAATTCCTCGAATGAAAGCATTAATTGAGGTTGCAGACACTCCTCGCCGTCTCAACCCAGCTAGTGTCATTAGACGGGGATCATCCCATCCATCCACCCACTTTTCAGTAACTAAACGGTTCAACTACAATATGGGGGACAGAAGAAAATTAAACATATATCATATATTAGGAATATCTTTTCTAAACAGGACATTTAGGGTAACACACCTTGCGCTTAGACATCACCGTGTTTGATATATTTAACCGTGAGTATTCCCAAACATATGGTTGATAAAGGCCCAGCGCTACCAATAACCAGTAGTATGAAGGACGACGAATCTCAAATTCAAGAGTGCATAGCTTCACAATATAACAACAAACACATGGATGAACAACTTTATATACCGATACAACCCATCTAAAGAACAATTCTCAGTCAAATATACAGCAAAAAAACAATATTACTACCATTTCAGGGATAACCCAATATCATGCATTCGAAAGTCAAGCTTGCTGAAAGGAAATGAATATATAGCAAAATGAAATCAAATTTATCACACCTAGCAAAAAAAGTGCACATGACAGGAAGAAGAAAGTATGCATGTCATGCATGACACATGGCAACTACTTAAGAAGATCAAAATGATCAAATATATATCAAAATTTACATATACTATCTTCATACATAACTTTATGTACCCATACAACTCATCTGAAAAACAATCTGCAGTCAAATTTACAAAACATTAAAATGTCAAGCTTGCTAAAAGGTCAGGCATATGAAAGTAAGGAATATGGTGCATCCAAAAGTATGAAGAAATTTTGCAGGTCATGCATGACACATACAACAATTAAGATGATCAAAATGACCAGATATCTATCAAAATTTACAATATACTAATTGAAGCTGGAGACCACATAATGGTACTAAAAAGAGAGAGACAAAGCAAGACACTATACGAGAAATACATCATATATAAGAAATATCCAAAGCAAATTTGAAGCAGTGTTAAGCTGTAAACCAACCACTGCTCGTGGTTATGAGATCCCAGTCTTAATAAATTCCAGAGCATAAACTTGCAGTCTACGTTCCAAGGACAGTAACTACTCTATAATCGGAATACCACTTCATGGGTAATTATAGAAGAAGTAACAACCTAGGAAGCAACCACTGAAGACAAGCTTAATTAGCCACACAAAGACATAAGCATAAAACTTGATTCTGTGCAAAAAAAAAAAATGTTCATGAATGAAATAGTCAGTAAAATAAATGGCTTATGAGACATGAACCATGATTTTCCTATTTAGAAGATCAGATCATACGACGATTAAACAATGAGCACTACTTCATATAATACTGATTAAGAGATTATGGAGATGGATTTACTATATGAGACATCACGTGAATAGCTTGTACATCTGGAGCAATTGCACAGATCATTAACTGCATACTGCGAGTTATAGTGCAATTGCAATGATGAGAGAAACAGCTGCAACAAATAGCAATGGCCTGTGGTAGTACACAAATGTAATATTGCACCAAAAGAAATAAAGAAGTGTGATATTGCATTCAATGAAGTAAATGAAGTGTCTTGTTTAACTCTACCCTGGAGAGGGTCCGATGTGAAGGTAGAAGGTAGATAACAACCATGCTTAAGAATTTACCAGATATGTCCATGATCAAGATGGTCAAGTTGTGCGAAGGTTTATCATGCACATATTAAAATCCATAAATTGTATAGTGTAAACACATTGCAAAAAATGTTTAAACAGGGATTGTGAGCAGATATCGAAAAGAAAAAAGGAAAAAAAAGACGAAGAAGAAGAAGAAACCTACTGAATGTGTGATGTTTTCAAGAGAATCCACAATGCAGTGAGCATAATCATAACTTGGATATATACACCACTTGTCACCCGCATGTGGATGGGGGGTGAACTGTAAAAAAAAAGCATGTCAAGGAACCAATCAAGACAAGCTAAAATGGTCTGAATATATGAAAATGTTTAACAGGTGAAAACTTACCTTAATACGATAAGCAATCAAATCATACATATTTTTATTCTCACTCTGCATATCTTGCTTCATCCTAAGTATTGCCTTGCCCTCTTCAATCAACCCCCGCTTCATATCATCAAACAACTTCAATGATTCTGTGATTGGCCTATCCCTCCATGGACTATTCATCTTTTTCTCCCGATACTCCTTGATTTCTTCAGGGCTCTGATTAAGAACAAAAAAATAAATAAATAAATCAGAAGAAAAGTTAATACTGTTCTGAAAATCGGACAACATTCCATTTAACCGCTAATTTCTTTGCAGCACTAATTATTAAGGAGTCATGTACACCTGGTGATCAACATAAGCTAAACCTCTGTGAATCAGCTCGACAGCAAGATCATACAAGTCTTGAAAGTAGTCACTGGTATATGTAACCTGAAAAAGTGGGGAAAAAATGTTATTCAATGTCAAACAAGCATTAAAATAGTTTGATCAGAAACAGTGTAGACCTTGAATGGCTGCCAACTCATCCACTTCACAATTTCCTGGATATGATCAATGTATTCAATTTTCTCCGCTTCAGGGTTGGTATCGTCAAACCTAGCATTACAAAAGACAAGCACAGTGTGTCAACTCAAACAATCTTCATCTTGAACATGAGCTATTAATATAGCAGCAGTAGATTGCCAGATCCCCAAAAAAGGGGGGAAAAACAGAGCAAACAAATCTGGATATTTCTAACTAATGTCAAAGCATACTATAAATAAAATCTAAATCTTCCCATATGGCATAGACTTGACTTGACCTAGTTGATAAATTGAAATGCTTTTTTGCCAAGGAATTCCAATGCTTGCGGAAGTTTGCATGCAACACAATGCGAAAGTATCATGAAAATAAACCAAAAAATGCAGTCATTTGATAAGTTGGGAGTTAGTAAATTAGTTAGAATAAAAATTCATAATAGACATTGAAATGCAATTCCGGCAATATATCTCAGAGGTCTGTCCACAAGCAACGTGTTTCAAATTGTCGTTGTGTTCATCTTGAATGATGCAACAGATAGTAACTATGGGGTAATACAGCCCATCCAAGTGAAGGAGCAAAGCAATTACAATAGATGGCCAGATACAAATGTTCACAATGTATATAGATGATGGGCAAAGAAATCAAATTAAAATACTAGCATCAATGTCGAAGACTAGAATTTCTGATTGGCTAGTTCCTAATCAATCAAATATTGCTCACATTTTTATCTTCTATTCTCTCGATTGAAATTATCTTAGAAAGACAGAATACATAGAAAATTGGTTAATAAAATCTGTCTGTAGTAAAATACTGCATGCAGAGAAAGATAAGGAATACCAATGTCCAGCTAAAATATAGAACAGTCATTTCTTTAGCGAAAAATCTGATACATGAAAATTAAGATAACTAAAGAATGAAGCATATATACATAGGCAGGCTATAAGAAGCAATCAAGAGGAACTTGAAAAGATCAGTGACGAGAAAATACCATCCGGTGAGACAATTCCTTTTATGCTTACCTTAGATAACATGATCCATTTCTCTCTTTTGCCAGACCAAAATCAATAAACATTGCCTGTACCACGCCATCAGATTAGGACATGACTATCTTCTATACAATTTGGACACCAATGTTCTTATAATAGCAAAATACAATTACCTTGGCATGACCAATATGTAGATATCCATTAGGTTCAGGAGGGAAGCGGGTGAGAACTTTTCCTCCAGTTGCTTTAAGATGCTTCTCTAGCAACTCCTTTGTGTTGTGAGCTCTCCATATAGCCCCATTGCTAAAGAATATCTCTGTATGAACCTGAGACATCAACAAGAGCTATCTAATTATAGGGATAAATTTAAAAAAGCAAGTGAAAGAAATTTAAAAGGAAAGTTTTCTTCTGCACAACATGATGCTGAACAAGTCAAAACGAAGCAGAGATGTAACAAACTTGAACAAAGAAAATTAAATGTGACCATTACCACTCCAAGAACATATTTTGCCAGAGAAAATTGATGAGAAGTTCATGCAGCAGAAGCTCATGAAGACAGATTATGAAGTAAACCAGGACATCATGTAACAAAGGACACATAATGTTCATAAGAAGTCTAAGTGATGTTAGAGATACCTTGGAGTTTTCCTCTGGTTGTGGAAATATGTTGAAAGGGTTCACTTCCTCTTCAGAGGGTGGGATAGATGTGACTACTGCATTGGTTTGATCCTAACAATATAAAAATATTCAATGAAATAATTATCAGAACCCAGAAAATGACTTTTATTAAAATCCTATGAACATAACGTACCTCAACTTTCACAGGTTTTTCCTTCTTCTTTTTCAAAGGCTTTTTATCATCGGCTGCTGTCCTCTCGCCGAGTATCCCATGAAGCTTTTCATCAATCATTTCCTGTCATCAAATTCAGAAATGAATAAAAGCCCAGAGAAGCAGTTATATTGGACAAGATAGTGCTGAATGTTTTTTGCATGAATTTAGCTGTAAGACCTTCACGAGTTTAGCATCAGCCCATGGATGCAGCTTTCTAACTTGTCCACAAAGGTTCCCAACTGGAACAAAAGAGTGACAGGTGATAATCAGCTTTACAAACAAACTGGAATAGAAGAAGAAGAGAAGCAACCCAATAATCAAAATAAGGAGCATCCATTAAATTCAACCATATTCTTTTTTTTTTTTTCTCCTTTTGAGATTGTCTGATCCAGAGGAACAGAACAATTAGATGGTTAAATTCCACAGTTTTTTTCAGATCGTCTGACCCATATATTTGTTATTAATTTGCCAAATCTGATGTATTTTGTTAATCAGTTAGCAAGCCTAGGAAACAATGAATATGGAGATGAGGATCCTAGCATCCCTACCTAACAATGAGCACAGTAAGAATCCTAACTACCGGTCCAGTACTCTCATTGTCTAATGAAATTAGGGTATTGGCGGCAACCTAATAATGGAAGTATCATTTACTAACTTTGTTGAGTCACTGGATTCCAACAGTGACTAGAGGGTTATAGATTGATGAAGAAGGTCAGTAGTATTCAAGGTTAAGTAGTATTATCTATCAATTCATATTTAACAAGTAAAGCAGCATGCTCAATCTTCAACATGTTGACTTAAGGTCCAGCTCACAAATGACCCACAACATTGTAAGATGCCAACATCTCATCAGACACATAACAAATTAGATATATCTGTTTTTATGTTACCCTGTTGTAGACAATTCACTTTATATTACTAATAAACATGGGGTGTCATGCTCAGCCTAGGCAATAAATATTGCATTTTCTACCCTTAAATATTTGATATACAAAGAATACATGCAAGCAGTCGTGATTTGCCGGTGTCTATTCATTCTGTTCCATAACTAGAAAATTTAGAATAAAATGAGCTCACAAGTTTATGCATCACAAATAGCTTGCTTGAAAAAAAATGCAGAGAACTTGAATTATTCGACTCACTACAGCTACAGTATAGATTGGTATTGTCAGAGGATAACAGATAGCAGATCCATTGATGCTTAATTTACAATAAAACTAAGGAAAATCAACTGCTTAAGATAGGAATGAAGAGAAGGATCGATGAAGCCTTTTATGGAAAATCTATAAATGTCGCAAAAGTTTGGCATGGTAGAGGCTCATGATCAGAATAATAAGACTTCAAGAACAATTACAAAACTTAAGTGCATTTCTTTTAACCATGAATGTAATAAAAATGAATTGCAGAGGTTGCTAGAGCCAGGTTTTCTGCAATATGATTTTGCTACTCAAAAGACACTCGATAATGCTCAAAAGCTCCTATGCTGAATGATGAAGGCCAACAGAGTATTTCAGCAAAATGCAAATCCTATAGCACTTAGAGGATGGTGCCTATAGTTGATCTGCGATGACCGTCATTCGAGAAGTGAATCACGAAAAATAATATAGCTGCCACTGAAATATACAAAAGCATAGAATTTTTTTATTTAAAGAAAAGACCATTTATATGATAGCGCAACTCCAGTATGGCATCCATATTTTCTTCCAGCACTGCAGTAACTGCTGACCGAATTTCTTCAATGGAGACCTCCACACCTGCATGTCAGGGAAACAGAGTTAGTTATTAAACAAAATACAAGCAAACAGGACTAATCCTTTCGACATTATTAAAAAGATTACAACCTACGGATCCCATCCTTGTTGAGATTAACATTATAAGAGTTGATATTTATGAATCCTAAACAACAGGGAAAAGTGCCCACCATCTATTTCTCGCTGGGATAAATTCTCAAGAAGTTTGATTATGTTGAAAATATTCTTAAATGTCAAAATTTACAATGCTGATCAACTACAGAAGAATACACTAAGCATAGACATTAGGTGGCTACACGGCAAAAACATGTTGTATCATTCAGAGTCAAAGGTATAAAAAATAAATTTCCAACATGTTCAGTGTTGGGGATAAACCCCGCTCCTACCGAAGTCCAGCCTGATGCTTAGCCCAATGCAACCGGTGATCACGGAAGAGCTTCAGCGGCCAAACCTTCAACCGGCCAAACTCCTCCAACGGCCGAATTCCTGCCGAACTCTCCAGAAGCCGAACTCCTTCCGAATTGCTCCTTCAGTCGGACTCCTACGAGAGCCAAACTTCCTCCGCACTCCTCCAATCGGATGCCTACGGGAGCCGAACTCCTTCCGAGCTTCTCCTTCTTTAGGAGCTGAACTCCTTTCGAGCTTCTCCTTCATTCGGACTTCTCCAAGAGTCGAACTCTTTCCGAACTTCTCCTCCAGTCGGATGCCTATGGAAGCCAAACTCTTTCCGAATTACTCCTACAGTCGGACTCCTACGAGAGCCGAACTCCCTCCAGATTGCTCCTATCGAATGTCTATGGGAGCCGAACTCCTCCCGAGCTTCTCCTTCAGTCGGACGTCTACAGAAGCCGGACTCCCTCCGCACTCCTTCAGTCGGACTCCTACGAGAGTCGAACTCCCTCCGAATTGCTCCTGTCGGACGCCTACGGGAGCCGAACTCCTTCCAAGCTTCTCCTTCAGTCGGACGTCTACAAAAGCCGGACTCCCTCCGCACTCCTTCAGTCGAATGCCTACAGGAGCCAAACTCTTTCCGAACTTTCCCTTCGGCCGAACTCCTTCCGGACTTTTTCTTCAGTCAGATTCCTCCAGCGGATTGCTCCCGAATAATCCCCTCCAGACGTATTCCCTTCGGAAGTCCGAACTCCTTTGGAATTGATATATGCCGAAGTCCACCAACCAACGTCTGCTTTCTCAGAGCTACGGTTATTAAATTTCGACGAACAGTCGCCATCAGTCTGCCATAGGCGACGCTACAGGCGGCGCCCCCCCTCCGTGACAGACTCTGCTAGACCTCGAGCGGCCCGCTACCAGATGGTATGGCTGTCACCATCAGCCTGACGACACCTTCCTCTCCGTACCGAACTCCATCAAGCCTCGAGCGGCCCGCTGCTAGATAGCTGCAGCTGTTACCGTCAATCAAGCTCCGCCTATAAAAAGGGACCCTCCAGATACGCTTTCTCTAAGCTCTAAGCTCTAAGCTATAAGCTCTAAGCTCTCTTCTCCTTTTCGAAACTCTGCCGAGCTCTCACCTGAGCACCCCATTTCTGTTGGCCAGAAGAACTGACTTGATCGTCGAAGGATTCCGTCGGAGCCACCACCACCGACTCCGGACGGGACTGTTTTGCAGATCACCGACGGCGACCTCATCCTCCTCAGCTCCATTTCGTCCCGACGTCGACCAGATTCTGCACCAACAGAATTGGTGCTAGAAAGAGGGCCTCTATCTCTGAGGTACCCTTGTTCTTAAAGGAGTGCTCAGCCGACCCTACCGACCTTCTTCTCCAAGATTCGTCTCTATCCTCTTCCTTGATCCCAAGAAATGCCTCAAAAGAAAGCGACTATCTGGAGATCTACCGCATCTGCCATCAAATCTGAGCCGGATCCATCCGCTCCTACTCCACCAGCACTTCAACCTCCACCTCCACCAGCGGCCATGGTAGATCCGAAGCAGTTTAACCTGCTGATGCAGTGGGTTCAGAACCTCACCGAGATGGTGCAGACCATGCGGCAACCCCAGCGGCAACTCCACCAGAAAATCCGCCATCAGGATATCGGGAGCCAATCCCAAGGAAGAGTATTTGGCCTAGCGTACCCATCGCCCCTAGGAAGAAGAAACAGAGAGCAAAGGATCCGCATTCGGATCATGATTCTCCTTCGGAAAAGAAATAGAGAGCAGAAGTTCTCCCTCCAGAAGGTTTCATAGGAGGGCGGAATGAAATTCAACCGCGCTCACGACCTCCCCAAGCGCAAGCAAGGCCGAACTCCCCCTCGAGCTTGTCATCAAGGAAGCCCTGACAAAAAGGCACGAGGTTCTCCCCCAAAAGATTTCACGAAAGGATGGAATGAAGTTCGGCCGTGCTCACGACCTCCCCCCGAGCACAAGCAAGGCCGAACTCACCCTCGAGCTCGTCATCAAGGAAGCCCCGACAAAAGGGCATAAAGTTCTCCCTCATGAGGTTTCACAGGAGGGCGGAAAGAAGTTCAACCATGCTCACGACCTCCCCCCGAGCACAAGCGAGGCCGAACTCCTCGAGCTCGTCATCAAGGAAGCCCCGACAGAAGGGTGCGAAAAAATCCTCTCCCAAAAGGTTTCACAACTATGCCCCCCTCAATTTCCACAGACACCGGCCTGAAGCAAGCCAATGGCGCTACCGCAGCTAGAACCACCAATGAGGGAGGAACAACAAGAAGATCGACCGCCTCCCGACATCATCGACGCTATCTCTGAGGGCTTGGTACTTCGGCGGGCTGTCATCTTCCAACGTCAAAGTCAAGAGAGGCTTGCTCCAAATTGAGAAGGCCAGCATAAAATAGAGGAGGTCGTCAGGTCCGGAACTTACCGTCTGAAGAAGCTCGAAGGAACAACGCTCCCACGACCTTGAGACTCAAAGAATCTGAGAATGTACTACCGGTAACTTTTCTTCAATAAAACTCCTCCATTTCAACATTATTGTTTCTCGATGCAAAAACTACCTGATGACAGGAAAGAAGCAATCAATAGTGACCATGTTAGGAACAGAAGGAGAACCTCATCCTAACATGAGCAAGTCGAAAACCTCGTTCATTTTAGACGAGATGGGTATGTGCCCCCACAGCCCATTAGGAACAGAAGAAAAACCTCGTCCTAACGTGAGCAAAGTCGAAGGCCTCGTTCATTTTAGACGAGATGGAGGGAGAGGCCCTGACAACGGCCCTTATGTGCCCCCACAGCCCATTAGGAAACAGGAAGGAGAACCTCATCCTAATGCGAGCAAAGTCAAAAGCTTCGTTCATTTTAGACAGATGATGGGAGGAGGCCCTGACAACGGCCCTTATGTGCCCCACAGTCCGTTAGGAACAGAAGAAGAACCTCATCCTAATGTGAGCAAAGTAAAAGATCTCATTCATTTTAGACGAGATAGGGAGAGAGGCCCTAACAATAGCTCTTATGTGCCCCCACAGTCTGTTAAGAACATGAGGAGAATCTCATCCTAACGTGAGCAAAGTCGAAGGCCTCGTTCATTCTAGACGGAACGAGAGAAAAAGCCCCGATAATAGCCCCATTGTGCCCAACAACCGAAGGAGATAAGACCTTCTTCAACCTCGGCCACCGAAGATAAGATCTCCTCCGAGCTCCACTTTCGACCTCGACCGCAAGAGATAAGATCTCCTCCGAGCTTCTACATCAACAAGAGATAAGATCTCCTTCAACCTCGTTGGAGATAAAATCTCCCCCCGAGCTCTACTTTCGACCTCAACCGTCGGAGATAAGATCTCCCCCGAGCTCCACTTTCGACCTCGGCCGCTGGAGATAAGATTTTCTCCGAGCTTCTACATCAACAGGAAATAAGATCTCCTTCAACCTCGACCGTTGGAGATAAGATCTCCTCCGATCTCCACTTTCGACCTCGACCGTTGGAGATAAGATCTCCTTTGAACTCCACTTTCGATCTCGACCGCTGGAGATAAGATCTCCCCGAGCTCCACCTCCAACCTTGACCGCTGGAGATAAGATCTCCCCCGAACTCAACTTTCGACCTCGACTGCTGGAGATAAGATCTCCCCCAAGCTCCATCTCCAACCTCAACCGCTAAAGATAAGATCTCCCCCGAGCTTCTACGTTAACAGGAGAGATCTCCTTCAATCTTGGCCGCTGGAGATAAGATCTCCCCCAAGCTCCACCTTCAACCTCGACTGCTGGAAATAAGATCTTCCTCGAGCTCCACCTCCAACCTCAACCGCTGGAGATAAGATCTCTCCTGAGCTCCACTTTCGACTTCGACCGCTGGAAATAAGATCTTCTCCGAGCTTCTACGTTAACAGGAGATAAGATCTCCTTCAACCTCGACCGCTGGAGATAAGATCTCCTCCGAACTCCACTTTCGACCTCGACTGCTGGAGATAAGATCTCCTCCGAGCTTCTACGCCAACAGGAGATAAGATCTCCTTCAACCTCGGTCTCTGAAGATAAGATCTCTCCCGAACTCTACTTTCGACCTCGGCTGCTGGAGATAAGATCTCCCCCGAGCTCCACCTCCCAACCTCGATCGCTGGAGATAAGATCTCCTCCGATCTTCTACGTCAACAGGAGATAAGATCTCCATCAACCTCGACCGCTGGAGATAAGTTCTCCTCCGAGCTCCACCTCCAACCTTGGCTGCTCGAGATAAGATCTCCCCCGAGCTCCACCTCCAACCTCGGCTGCTGGAGATAAGATCTCCCCCGAGCTCCACTTTCGACCTCGGCCACTGGAGATAAGATCTCTCCCGAGTTTCTACGTCAATAAGAGATAAGATCTCCTTCAACCTCGACCGCTGGAGATAAGATCTCCCCCAAACTCTACTTTCGACCTTGACTGCTGGAGATAAGATCTCTTCCGAGCTCCACCTTCAACCTCGGCCAGAGATAAGATCTCTCTCGAGCTTCAAGAGTCTATGTCAATAGGAGATAAGATCTCCTTTAATCTCGACTGCTGGAGATAAGATCTCCCCCGAGCTTCAAAGTCTACGTCAATAGGAGATAAAATCTCCTTCAACCTCGGTCAGAGATAAGATCTCTCTCGAGCTTCAGAGTCTACATCAATAGAAGATAAGATCTTCCTCAATCTCGACTGCTGGAGATAAGATCTCCCCGAGCTTCAAAGTCTACATCAACAGAAGATAAGATCTCCTTCAACCTCGGCTGCTGGAGATAAGATCTCCTCCGAGCCTCAGCTGCTGGAGATAAGATCTCCTCCGAGCCTCGGCTTCAAACTTTAACCTCGGACTGCTGGAGATAAGATCTCCCCCGAGCCTTGACTTCAACTTCAACCTCGGCTAGAGATAAGATCTCTCCCGAGCTTCAGAGTCTACGTCAATAGGAGATAAGATCTCCTTCAACCTCGACTACTGGAGATAAGATCTCCCCCGAGCTTCAAAGTCTATGTCAAATAGGAGATAAGATCTCCTTCAACTTCGGCCAAAGATAAGATCTCTCCCAAGCTTCAGAGTCTACGTCAATAGGAGATAAGATCTCTCTCAACCTCAACAGCTGGAGATAAGATCTTTTCCCGAGCTTCAAAGTCTACGTCAACAGAAGATAAGATCTCCTTCAACCTCGGTTGCTGGAGATAAGATCTCTCCCGAGCCTCGACTTTAACTTCAACCTCGACTGGAGATAGGATCTCCCCCAAGCTTCAACGTCTTCGTCAACAAGAGATGAGATCTCCCTCAATCTCGGTTAGAGACGAGAGACGAGATCTCCCCCGAGCCTCGACTTCAACTTCAACCTCGGCTGAAAATAGGATCTCCCCCGAGCTTCAACGTCTTCGTCAACAGGAGATGAGATCTCCCTCAACCTCGGCTGGAGACGAGATCTCCCCCGAGCCTCAACTTCAACTTTAACCTCGGCTAGAGATGATCTCCTCCGAGCTTCAACGTCTTCATCAACAGAAAATGAGATCTCCTTCAACCTTGACTGGAGATGAGATCTTCTCTAAGCCTCGATTTTAACTCCAACCTCGATTGGAGACGAGATCTCCCCCGAGCCTCAACTTCAACTTTAACCTCGGTTGGAGATAGAATCTCCTCCAAGCTTCAACGTCTTCGTCAACAGGAAATGAGATCTCCTTCAACCTTGACTGGAGATGAGATCTTCTCTAAGCCTCGATTTTAACTCCAACCTCGGCTGGAGACGAGATCTCCCCCGAGCCTCAATTTCAACTTCAACCTCGGCTGGAGATAGGATCTCCCCGAGCTTCAACGTCTTCGTTAACATGAGATGAGATCTCCCTCAATCTCGGCTGGAGACGAGATCTCCCTCGAGCCACGACTTCAACTTTAACCTTGGCTGAAGATAAGATCTTCCCTGAGTTTCAAAGTCTACATCAACAGGAGAGAAGATCTCCTTCAACCTCGGCTGGAGATAAGAACTCCCATAAGCTTCAACCGCAACGTCAACAAAAGACAAGATCTCCCTAGACCTCAGCTGGAGACGGGATCCCCCCGAGCCTCAACTTCAACGTCAACCTTGGCTGGAGATAAGATCTCCCCCGAGCTTCAACCTGAACTGGCGCAATGCCCTGAAGAGGACTTCGGCAGTCACCTTTTTTATACTCCCTTCAAGTTTCAAACTCGAGAATGGAGGGAACTATTATTAGGGATAAACCCCGCTCCTGCCGAAGTCCAGCCTAATGCTTAGCCCAATGCAACTGGTGATCATGGAAGAGCTTCAACGGTCAAACCTTAGACAAACTCCTTCAGTCGATCGAACTCCCCCAACGGCTGAATTCCTGCCGAGCTCTCTAGGAGCCGAACTCCTTCCGAATTGCTCCTTCAGTCGAACTCCTACGAGAACCGAACTCCCTCCGCACTCCTCCAACCGGACGCCTACGGGAGCCGAACTCCTTCCGAGCTTCTCCTTCATTCGGACTTCTTTAGGAGCTGAACTCCTTCCGAGCTTCTCCTTCATTCGGACTTCTCCAGGAGCCGAACTCCTTCTGAGCTTCTCCTCCAATCGAATGCCTATGGAAGCCGAATTCTTTTCGGATTGCTCCTGCAGTCGGACTCCTACGAGAGCCGAACTTCCTCCGATTACTCCTGTCAGACGCCTACGGGAGCCGAACTTCTTCCGAGCTTCTCCTTCAGTCGGACATCTACAGAAGCCGGACCCTTCCGCACCTTCAGTCGGACTCCTACGAGAGCCGAACTCCCTCCGGATTGCTCCTGTCGGATGCCTACGGGAGCCGAACACCTTCCGAGCTTCTCTTTCAATCAAACGTCTATAGAAGCCGAACTCCCTCCGGATTGCTCCTGTCAGACGCCTACGGAAGCCGAACTCCTTCCGACCTTCTTCTTCAGTCGGACGTCTACAGAAGCCGGACTCCCTCCACACTCTTTCAGTCGGACGCCTACGGGAGCCGAACTCCTTCCGAACTTTTTTTTCGGCCGAACTCCTTCCGGACTTCTCCTTTAGTCAGATTCCTCCAACGGATTGCTTCCGAATAATCCCCTCCAGACGTATTTCCTTCGAAAGTCCGAACTTCTCTCGAATTGATATATGCCGAAGTCCACCAACCAACGCCTGCTTTCTCAGAGCTACAGCTATTAAATCTCGACGAACGATCGCCATCAGTCTGCCACAGACGACGCTACAGATGGCGCCCCCCTCCGTGACAAACTCTGCCAGACCTCGAGCGGCCCGCTACCGGATGGTATGACTGTCACCATCAGCCTGACGACACCTTCCTCTCCGTATCGAACTCCACCATGCCTCGAGCGGCCCGCTGCCAGACAACTGCAGCTATCACCATCAATCAAGCTCCGTCTATAAAAAGGGACCCTCCAGATACGCTTTCTCTAAGCTCTCTTCTCCTTCTTGAAACTCTGCCGAACTCTCATCTGAGCACTTCATTTTTATTGGCCAGAAGAGCTGACTTAATCGTCGGAGGGTCCCGCCGGAGCCACCACCACCGACTCTGGACGGGACTTTGTTTTGCAGGTCACCGACGGTGACCTCGTCCTCCTCCACTCCAGCTCGTTCCGACGTCGACTAGATTCTGTACCAACATTCAGCATTCCAAATTTCCCCAATTTGTGGGCTAGTAAGAGCTCTCTTCAAAACATTTGGCTTTACTCACCAATAGAAGGCTCTCAAAATACAACCTCTTATAATCAAATTAAAACTAACAAAGAAATAGGAAATAAGTTGATAGGGTAAGTTATCTCTAAGCCCTTATCAGAAGGGGCATGAAAGAATCAAATAAATCCACCAAAATACTTTGCATAAACTCAATCTAACTTGTACATCATGGCACTTTTAAGTTACCAATAGTAGTCATTTGACTATGAAACTAACAACTATCAAGGTTTGCTATACCGATAGGTATTGTACCATACCGGACATACCGTACCATACTAGTATCAAAGTGGTATGCTGTCTCATACCATATAGACACTCGGTACATTGTCTCATATTATTCCGAACCACGTACCGACAATATAATAAGATGGTACTGGTATGAGGTCTCATACCGAGATGGCAAACCTTAAGCAACATCTATCAGAAAATAACCTCACCAATAAAAAAAAGCTATTAGTATAAAAACATTGAAAAAAATATGATCTTGTAAACCTAACATTAAATGATTCTTATAAAGTCAGGAAGTTAAGACGGCTTCCAATCAGTATTTATTCTGTGCTATCATACAGTTAAGTTTTATAAATATTGTATATAATGCGCAGTCATATGAGAAATCATTTGATAAAGAAAGCAAGAGTTTAACTACAAGAGATTGTGTTGAATAAATTTCTTGCACAGAAAACAAGTAAAATAAATAAAATGGATAGATAGCAAGACAGATATCAAGAAGCAAAAAATATAGCGGTTTCATCTAAATTCCTACAAGTCTTGACATGCAGCTCACACGGCAAGTCAGCAACAAGAAGTCATGTCTAGAGTTTAGAAAAATATAAACAGTTGCTTGCATGACCACTTACAGGATCTTAAATTATAGCTCATGCAGGCCCTAAAAGTTCCTAGACCCAGCCATCTTTCACGTCCTCGGACACCATTAATGATTAACATCAGAATGAAAGACGCACAAGAAGCATACCTACACCACAGGATTCTTCAAAATCTTTCAATTGAAAAGGTTCAGGGCCCGCATTCGAGAGAAATGTTAGCGCTGCATCTAGCTGGGCAGGGTTCTTTATCTGCAAAATTCATCCATAAAGAAGAAAACAGAAATTGATAGATCACACGTCAGAAAAGCCACGATAATAAAAAGAAAATTGAAGAAAAGAATGCATATAAAAAGCAGATCGTTACAGTTTTGCAACAGTCACAAGTTTTCATCAGCAAAACAGACTATACAAAACTGTTTATGCCAGTTTCAGTGCAATAAGCTCTTTAAAATTGTTCACTTGACATATGAATGAGGAAAAGATCAAAAAATTGCGAAGATCTCTACATAAGGAAAATTTGATGAAACTGCAAAGGTATTACCTTCGATGAGATAATGTATTCAAGTAAAACTGGCCGGTGGATGAGTGCGTGGGCTGGGTATTTCGTTGCGACCTGCTCCACTAGAAAGAACCAGCATTAGAAATCATTCAGATTCTCCGCTACGCCACATAAAGCAGCGACCAAGATTACCATGTATAAGAGATTCCCAACGGTCTTGCTGCATCCATCTACAACTTTAGCCTGCAAGACATACAAAAATTTCATAGTCAACGAAGCAGCTGATCCAAGAAATTTTTCAAGAACTACCGACAGAGCAGATTTCAAGAATTGAGATTTTCCAGGAACTTAGCATCGATTCTTCAAGGAAAGATCATTCGGGTCCAATAGCCAAGAACATTAGAAAGAAAGCAAGAAAGTAAAAATTTTCAAGAACATAGCATCGGCATGTCGAGTCTTCAAGAAAAGTTCATTTGAAGCCCCGAAAAGGAGAAAAAGGAAATGAGAGCATGAAAAAGATCACATACCTCTTTGATGACTGCCGTAAGGTTTGCGGTGACCTTAGGATTTACGAGGGCGTTCTCCGCCGTGCGGCGGTCCAATCCGATGGACAGGAACATGTCCAAGAGCTGAATCTCGTCCTTCTCCTCCGAGACCACCATGGCCGCCTGTGATTCTTTTCAGAGAGAGATGGATGAGGGGCTAAGAGAGCGGAAGAACGATAGGAGAAACGTTAAGGAGAGAGCGTTTTATTCCGGAGTTTTTTTTTCCGTGCTCGGATTATATAATGGAAGGAGTGGCATTGACCGTGGACGAAGACGGCGAGACCAGCGGCGCAAGAACCTTGGGCCGCACGCGATCCCTAGAGCTCTCAGGACGGGAGCAAACAAATGTAGCGGCAACGGCCGGGTCTGGTTACCGGGTCTTATATAACCCGACCCGGCATGCACTGTTTTCAGCTTCGAATTAGTTACTAAATAAATTTCCGGAAAAGAAAATACGCTTTTTAGACGCGTTTTATTACGTGTATATTGCTTTCTTTAAAACATAAATATATCTGTGGATGTTGTCCGCAGCTTGAAACGAACTCATCAGATGGGAAACGGGTTAACGGGCGGTATTCATTGCTACCCATAAAAGATCCGCCATCTTGGAACTAAATCGGCCACTACGACCGAAACATGGGAAGAAGAAAGGTAGAACCCTCCAGTATCCCTCAGTTCGCTCTAGTGGTGTAGATTAGAAGCAAGCAATGCCGCTACCCGGGTCCTCTCTCATCCCTCTCCAGAACTCTCCCTCTCCCCCTCCCCTCCTCCCCTCGAATTCCTGCAAGAATGTGCTATCTCCTGGACGAAGACAGCGAGACCAGCGGCGCAAGAACCTTGGGCCGCCCGCGATCCCCAGAGAGCTCTCAGGACGGGAGTCAACAAATGTAGTGGCAACGGCCGGGTCTGGTTACCGGGTCTTATATAACCCGACCCGGCATGCACTGTTTTCAGCTCCGAATTAGTTACCGAATAAATTTCCGGAAAAGAAAATACGCTTTTTAGACGCGTTTTATTACGTGTATATTGCTTTCTTTAAAACTGCGGACATAAATATATCTGTGGATGTCGTCCGCACCTTGAAACGAACTCATCAGATGGGAAACGGGTTAACGGGCGGTATTCGTTGCTACCCATAAAAGATCCGCCATCTTGGAACTAAATCGGCCACTACGACCGAAACATGGGAAGGAGAAAGGTAGAACCTTCCGGTATCCCTCAGTTCGCTCTAGTGGTGTAGATTAGAAGCAAGCAATGCCGCTACTCGGGTCCTCTCTCATCCCTCTCCAGAACTCTTCCTCTTCCCCTCCCCTCCTCCCCTCGAATTCCTTCAAGAATGTGCTCTCTCCTGGAACCCTGGCCTCCAATAAGAAGAAGCTCTCCGTCTCCTGCCGTCGCTCCGACTACTCCGACCAGCAGAGATTCGCCCCCTCGGCGCCCCGGGGCTCCTCCTTCGCTCCCCAGCCTCCCGGAGGTGCCAGTTAGCTCCTTACTTTCCATCGGGAAAAAAAAAACAACCAAGTGATGACCTTCTCCTTTCCTACTTCTGGATTCAAGCAAAGCTAACCTTTTGCCTTGTTTCCCCATTCTTCTTGACAGTTCAATCTTCTAGGGTTTTCGTGGGGTACTCCATCTACAAAGGGAAGGCCGCCCTCACGGTGGAACCGAAAGCTCCCGAGTTCACCCCATTAGATGTATGTTTTCGCTGCTTTACACCAAAATTTTCCCCTTTCCTTTTCAATTCTGATTAAAAGTTGGTTCCTTTTTATGTTTTTTCCGTTTGTGCGAGAGTTGATTGTAAATTATTTATCTTTTCCGTTACATGTGCGGAGGATGCTTTTGGTTCAAAATTTTCTCTCTTTGATTACGCCAGAAAGATGGAGTCTTTTTTGTTTTTCTGTCGGATCTAGAGTTACTCATGTATTTAGGATTTATCAATGCGCAGTCTGGGGCGTTCAAGCTTTCAAAGGAAGGGTTCATTCTCCTTCAGTTTGCTCCTGCAGCAGCAGTCCGGCAGTATGACTGGAACAGGAAGCAGGTTGTCTTGAATCTCTTCTTGCTTTTGATTGAGGTTAACTTTGAGTTGGATTAAGATCATTCTCATATTTGAGATGGAGAATCATATAATAATAATTTAGAAATTGAATATGTTCTGGAAGAAAACAGAATAAAGGTGTGTATGAAATTGCATGTCCTAAGAAAAGAAAGCAATCCGATCCTTTTTGTCTAAATAATCCTTCTTTTACTATGGAGATACTTTCAATGTGCTGAGGCTCAACTAGAGTCCTCTACAAGTTAAGTGGGCCATCTAGTCCTATCCTTTCGCCATGTAATGTAGCAGTCTGGGTTTCGTTTTTCATTTTTAATATGTTAAAAAGATTCTTTTTTTGGTAATTCTTCTCTCATGATAACTGGAAAATCAGTCAGTTATCTTCCTATGGCATCATCTACTTGAGTTTCATCCTATATTACATCAAGCTTTCTAATCCTTAAGCTAATGTGCTATAAAAACATTTTATACCACGAAACTGCAAACAATATGTGCCCTTGACAGGTGGAGAAAAAAGAAATCCCAAAGAAAGTTTACTAGAAATAGTGAAAGCATAGGGAACATTTCCATTTACCAAGCATGTTAAACTTCTCTGCACTTGTTTGAACTTCAAGGATGTCATAGTCCTCTGGTTACTTGTTCCTTAGTTGCCATAAGCAGCTCTGATACAGAGTTCCTTCTCTGAATTCAAAAATATAACATGGAAACGGTAGTTCCAATCTCACTGAATTGCACAGCACGGCTAGAGGTTGAGTTTCACCTTGCAGCTAAGCACTGGATTCACACACATAAGCTAATGTAATACATGAATACTGCCTGCAAATTTCTTCAATTGAGTGTTGTCATTTGAATTCTTTTTGCACCTGAAACTTTTTTAAAATATATATATTGGCAAAATCAAGATACTCTGGAGTAATGCTCATCACACCTATACAAATAGATCAAATAAACATGAAACTCAGAGAATTTTCATTTTCTTAAGTGGTGGCGTGGTTTTTCACATGCCTTGCTTTTTTTTTCTATGTTGGATTTTTTTTGCGTTCAATTGTGGACTTTTACTGTTGAGAGAGTTAAAGGTTATAACTATACATTTGTTTCATTTTAAATTTGTGCATGTTCTTTGTTACATACAGTGTAATACGTATATATGTTTTATGTTGACAATGTATGCATTCTTGATCTTGCGTTGTAAATGTTGATGATTGTTTTGCCGCTGTTGGATCGAGTGTGACATGTTATTCATACTTAGCAAAGATTTATATCATTTTTCTGAAAATTAATGCATGCATATCTGGCTTAAATTTGATATTCTGCTTATATTCAATGTAGGTTTTCTCTTTATCTGTACCTGAGATTGGCACTTTAATGGCTCTTAGTGAAAAGGACTCATGTGAGTTTTTTCATGATCCATTCAAGGGAAGAAGGTAACTTTCGTACTCTAAAAATGCCTATAGTATGTATAGTTATTTGGATGCGATGCAAGATTGTTTTTTTTTCAAGGAGGATCTTTGATTCCTATGAGATAATATGGATGATTTAGTGGTTCATATGATATAAATCTACTTTTTTACTTGAACATTTGCTTTGACTATCTAATGGTCTATGGTCACGTTTGTAAACTTCTTGATAAATATAACCATCTTCTTTTGATTATCTGTTATATGATGTTTGTTGAACTTCATTAAATTTAGATGAAAGAGACCTTGTTTATGAGATACTTCATTTTGTGCTGACTTGTTGGAGTTAACTTAGGCTATCTATACTCATTTGCTAATTTTATGTAAACTCTACTGAAGGAGCTTATTTAATGTTTTAAGAACCTTTGTTCATTTCACTGAACCAAAACTTCTGACCAACTTCACTTGACCGGGGTTTTTGAACATAAAAGTTGGACACCTTTTCATTAACTTAGACTGGTCTTAGACTCAGTCCTGATATGCATGAGTCTCATGATAATTGATACTCATGTTAGTTGCAATCTTATCACAGCTGAGCTTTGGACTCACCTCGCCTTCATTTTTTTCTTTTTTTTTCCAACTCATGTTGATTGTCATAAGCATATAGCTCACAAGCTCTTCATGAACCTTTAAGTTTGTTTATCTCTTATGTGAGAGCTTCACCTTATGAATATTGAAGGTCAGGTTAGAGGGTTAAGCCATAAGATTTTTGCATCTCATGTGAAGACTCTTCACATAGTCAGAACACGAGCCTAAATGTTCCCAAGAAACTCACCTGATGTTTAGAGATTCATGTGTTTTAGAATCTCATTACTCATGGTTTGAAATTTAGCTTGGATGCTCTCATGCGTGTCATATGGGCACCAAGGTTGAAAGTGGCCCCCACTTCATGTGCTTTGCGGTAACTCAAAGTCTTGAATGGTTATGTGTGACATATGCATTGTCCCTATTCTAGTGGTCCTATGAGACTAGATGCTTGTCTACATATGCCTGCTAAGGATTAAATTGTTCATGTTCATCAATTATACAGGACTAAACATTAACCTTGATTTGCTATTCATAGAGCAGCCATTGGGCCTGGGCTAGAGCCTTAGGTTGGGGGGGGCAGACCAAGGGGGGAACATGACACCCCCAAGTTCTTAAAGCCCCTTAATCATCCTACAGTTTCAGTAACATTTTGCTTTTTTTCAGGGCCTTTATTCCTCAGTCCATTACCCCCTCCTAAAACTAATCCGTAACAAGTTGCCCTTCCTTCAAGTTATTTCATCATGCTTGTGAGGATTAAACTTTTGCAATATTTCAATATTAAACTACAAACAGAACTTGCATGGCTAAACAATTAATACAATGAATAATACTTGGTCTAATTTGTCGGTCTTTTTGTGTCTTCCTTTGACTGCATCTTTTCATCAGCCAGACATATATGCTGAAACATGATGGGTAAGTACATGCTGAAAATAGACTGAACAAGGCTGTTGCATGTTGTATGACTATGACAATCCTCAGTTAAAATATTCCGGAATCTTTTTGTCTTTGTAAATGCTTGTTTATTCTTCTTATCCAAATGGAACATCTTAGTTAAAATCCTTTTTCATTTTTTGGCAGTGAAGAAGGCAAGATCCGGAAGATTTTAAAAGCAGAACCTCTTCCAGATGGCAGTGGCCACTTTTTTAATCTTAGTAATCTCCTGATCTAATTTATGATAACACATGAAAATGTACTAGCTCAAAATGTTTGAACACAGCAGTTTATGCTTTTTAAGTTGCTTTCATTAAATAAATGCGGCATTATGATACTTAGCAAATTGCATTCATCTAAAGTTTTGAGCCATGTAGGTTATGCATCTCTTAACTGCTATACTTGTATATGCGTAGGTTTTGTTATTAGTGGTATGCAGAAAGTTAAGCTTTGGATGATTGTTTTTAGAAATATAACTATAGCATGCCAGCTCCACTTCTATATGCATATAGGTTATGAACATTTTTCTTTTTGAAAAAAGAAAATGCTAACCTATTTTCTTCTTTAAATATATATATCCCTCTCTCTTTTTTGCAGGTGTTCAGAATCGCCTCCTTAATGTGGATGAAAGCATTTACATTCCTATCACGAAAGCAGAGTTCGCTATTCTAAATTCAGCTTTTAATGTATGGCTCTGTCTTATTAGATGCTACTTCAATTTTCATCACTGCCATTTTGTAATGAATTAGCTCATGATTGAAATTTAGTTTAAAAAATTAAATATAGCAAAAAGCTCCTGTCTTAGGCTTTTATTTGGTTAATATAGCAAGGGTTAGCACTCATTTCTGTAGCACTTCTGAAATTCAAATTTATTCATTTTTCTGTTTTCTTTGGCATACTCTAATCAAATCCCTTATAAAGGCTTGAGAAAACCATAAAGGACCGGGGGAAAATGTTTGGAGTAGGAACTTGGTCCATTGCCCAAGTGTGATGTAGCTCAGCTTTGTTGAGAATGGTACAAGGTAAACATCAATCAGTATTTTCTTTATGTTCTTAGTCTGACAAAGTCTTGTTCGGGTGGGATTTACTAATATTCAGGAAAGCTCCTTTCTGCGGGGTTAAGCGGAAAACAAATTATGCACTTGCAGTCCCTTTTTGAGGGGCCTCTTGACTGCTTCATGCTGAGCACGTGCAGCATTTGAGGCTTTCATGTTATGTATGGTTGATGCTGAAAAATTAAAACATTTTCAGGCACCTCCATTGTTGCTGATAATAAACGTCATAATAAATCTTATAGTTGCAGTCATTTATGTATCTTTTCAAAGATATCATGTTTTCTTCTGCTTAGACAGGTTAGCCAGGTGTACTGTAAACAGAAAAAGAGAAAGCAAAGTGGGAGACTCCATTGTTGCTGAATCAGTTAATCATGATCTTGCTGTTTGTGACATGCAGTGCCTTATCTGATCTGCTTTTAATTAGTTGTGTGCCACCTAACTGCGATCTAACTTTCTGGTGTTCTAAATTTCATTCTGTTCATTCCTTTTGATTTTACAGAAGAGAATGTGAACAGTGAAAATTCCATGTACAATTAATCATAGTTTATCTATACTTCTGCCTACATGCTGCACCTATTAAATGTATGTGGATAAAGTAATAAACCAATGTGAACTTGGTTTGATATGTATGTATTATTTTAGTTTTTTACCATTCGGCACTATGAGTTTTGGTATGATCTATTCCATTTCTTTTAACCTAATGGAAGTATATTTATGTCTGAGTTTTATGGTATGTCAGCGCATGGAATCTGATGTGTTTGCAGTTTATCTTACCATACCTTCTGGGTTGGCACGCTTTTGCAAATGCCATCAAACCAGAGGACTCCATTCGTCCAAACAATATGACCGCACGATCCGGAGCTGAATTGGAATGGGGCAGGTGAAGAATATGGCACAATGAGATGCATGACCGAGGTTTCCTTTCATGTCCATTTCTTCAAGGAAGTAACTTTTGTATTCCTTTATGTAAGTATGCAAATGAATATTTCCTGTTCCTTAGTGCCATCCTCACAAATTTTGTCGGCTAAATGCTGGACATGTGAATGTTTAACTTTGTTTCTTATTGCTATAAATACTTGATTAGCCAAATTAGAGTGCTTGTTTTTGTTTTCACACTCAACAGTAGTATCATCAATAAGATACGGAATGTGTGAAAATAGATTGTAAATGTCTTTTGCTCTTAATTATGGACATTCGTATTACACTTGTATCACCATGCTGCTGCTTGGCCTAAGCTGTTGGTCTAGCTATCGGGTGGGCAAACCCGCTTGTTTGGCACCTCGCGGCTGGCTCTCGGCAGCATGGTGTTTCCCACTTGCAGGCTCGACCATCCAAGCAGCCATAGCGGCATGGTGCATCTCGACCCACCTGCAGCTCAAGCCACAAGGTTCCAAACGCA
This sequence comes from Cocos nucifera, assembly GCA_006176705.1. NCBI lineage: Eukaryota > Viridiplantae > Streptophyta > Magnoliopsida > Arecales > Arecaceae > Cocos > Cocos nucifera. Next base: position 3,180,877 of record QRFJ01000034.1, on the reverse strand, counting down.
CCCTGAGGCGTACTTGATGCTATTTAGATGAAGTGCTTCTTGAGTGGCCCATGACACTTGCGAGTCCTTGATAACATTATTTGTTTGAAAGATGAAAAGCCGAGACCATAGGGTGGAGACATGACCATGAAGCAAGCATAGGCTCGGAGATAATTTTCATGTCTGCGGTAACTAGGGACCAGGCTCGGTTTCTCGGCTGGTTGTCAAGCTTGTAAAAGCGATTTACTTGAGGGGTGGGAGGAATTGAGGTCTGGAATGGGAATCAAAATCGATGACTCCCATTCTAGCCGTGTGGTTTGGGATTCTGATTCTAATTTCAAAATGGAATGAAAATAGTCCAATCTATTTAAAATTTAATTTTTATTTTTTTCTAAAAATTTAAATTTTTATTTTAATTTCGATTTTGGGCATGAATCAAACGTTTAAGGAGATTTGGTCATTTCAATTTTTATTCTAATTCATTTCAATTTCAATTTTGATTCTGATTTTGGTTTCGACCGCGAACCAAGGTTCCTAGAGTGTACTCAATAAATGGCCCAACACAACATGGCCTTTGTCCGATTCAATGAACTAGTTTTCCAGCCCTAGAGTCCAACCTATTCAATGTGCGGGGAGCATGGCAGCAGGCAATTGAGCATCTCAATATCGAATATAGATGGGAGATCGTCGAGTTGGTCCACGGGCGGCCATGAAGTTTGAGAGGCAGTGAGTAGGGTCTATATTATAAGGGAGTAATTTTTTGTACACCATGTGCGATATAGAAAAACTACATCGTCCTATCTGATTAAGCCACGTGACCACCATTTTTTAATACACATTTAATGTCTGTAGTATCATTTTTTCGTTTGAAATTTTGAATAACGAAAATGCTTTTTCTTTTCTAAAAAATTATGACATTCTATATATTATAACATCCTACGTTAAAATTATACCTTCCTCTACAGAATATCATAATTTTCTTCCAAATGTCATAAAAAGAGAAGGATATTTTCATCATTAAAAATTTTTAACATGCATTTAATATCTGCAGTTTCACTTTTTCGTTTGAGATTTTAAATGAAGAAAATATCCTTTCATTTTTGAAAAACTTATGACATCATGTACCATATTATGATATCCTATGTTCAAATTATGACTTCCTGTACATGATATTATAATTTGGCCACAAGTTGTTATAAAAAAGGATGGGACATTTTTATTATTTAAAAATTTTATAAATTTTTAATAATAAAAATATTTTTTTATAATTTTTTTAAAAAAATTATGACATCCTATATAGAAAGTCATAATTTTAACGAAGGATGTCATAATTTTTCAAAAGAGATGAGACATTTTCGTTATTCAAAATTTTTAAAAAAAAACTACGGATATTAAATATGCATTGAAAAGGGGTGGCAATATGGTCCAATTAGATAGAGTGATGTAGTTTTTCTACACCAGGTGTGGTGTACAAAGAATTTTTCTAATGTAAGGATACCTGGCTATCTTTTGAGGTCGGGGGCTAAATTGAAGTGTATCGGACTGGCTAATTGAAAGTTAAAAAGATATGGACAATAGGACTAAGGGCGTATCAAGTCGAGCTGAGTCAAGTAGTTAGAAGATCGAGCACAATTAGATTCAAAATATTCGAACTTGAAATGGTTTGAAATCAACCGAGTTTAACATTTCAAGCTCAAGTTCAACTTAATAAAAGATACGCAAAATTCGAGATTGATTGAATTCAACTTGAGTATCAACCAAACTATATTTGAACTCATGTCTTAATCAATTATATATATATATATATATATATATATATATATATATATATATATATATATATATATATATATATATATATATATATATATATATATATATATATATATAATTAAAAAACTTTCAAGCTCAATTCAAGTTCAATCGAATTGAGCTTGAATACCTTATGAGTAACTTGACGTTTACACCCCCAGATAGGATCCTGTTGTACCTATGAATTCTCTCCACATGCATGTACGCACGAGTAAGTTGATCTTTTGAAATGGATGATTTCTAGGTTTTTTTTTTTTTTCGTTATGATATGTCCATGAAAATTTAAATCTTTTCCTTTCCCGTAGTTCTTGAAAGGGTGATTGCACGCTTTCCCTGACGACGAATCGATGAAAATGTCAACCATCTATATAATTATAGTTTATTGGTTGGACTAAAAACAAAGAAGAAAACCTCATCCTTCTTATTTTTCTTATCGTAGAGATGAGCTACTTTTGCGTAAAGACCAAACCGGCGGATTTCTTAAGAAAAATGGCTATCGCTTTTATGAATTTGTGTTAGTTCCACGGTGCAATCATGAACCTTATATGCCACTTAGGTGACGCCAACATCATGCGAGTGCTCTACAAGTATATTCTTTTTCTCCTTGTTTTTTTTTCCTTTCTATTGACACTTCTTACTTCCTGCAACTGCTGCTCTTCTCCGTAGTTTGGTCATGCCTAATAAAGGCCGGTGGCTCAAACTTTAGCCTCCCTTCCACCTAAAAACAGAGAAATACAAGTATACTCCTTTTTGCTTATTAGATAACAAAAACTTCAGGCCCTTTTCGTGTGGTATAAACAGACTGAGAGGAACCTACGTATCTGAAATGGTTGTCTCCTGCGCCAGAGCTTTCTAAATTGGACCATTATAGAAACTCGTTTCATCTCCACTTCAGGCCAATCCAGCGTCCAACTTAAACTCTTACTGGCTGAACTGAGTTCAGCAGCCTAGTTACTGACAACCAAAACAGGCCTTCAATGGTCAAAAGGAATGTAATATAAAAAACGACAAATAAATCTAAATTTACAGAAGCTGCTGTATAAAAGCTTAACTCTTGTCATAATTGAGGGTGCAAACGAGTCAAATTGCTGGTAAACTATTCGAGTCTAAGCTTGACTCGACTCAACTATTATCGAGATCGAGTAGTTCGAATAGTTTTTTAAATTGAACTTAAATAGACTCAAACATCAAATCTATTCTAATTTATATATATATATATATATTCAATAATATTATTTTTATTTACAATATATGTAGAGAAAGAGAGATAGATTAGATTCGAGTCGACTGAATTTAAGCCCATATCCAGTCAGATCTCTAGCCATTTGATCGATGCAGATCTCAATGTAGTACTAAAAAGCTAACGGAGAAGGTTTGAGAGCCATTTGGCTAAGCTGGTGTTGTTTTTTTAAAAAAAAAAATTAAGAAAGTCATAAATGAGAGATAGGACTTGTGTGCAGATTCATCTCTTCAAACGCCTCCTCTCTTCTTCTCCTCCTCTCTTCTTCTCCTCCTTTCTTCTTTCGCTCCAAAGAGACCAGCTGGCCATCCTTTTCTCTTCTCTCTCTCTCTTTTCAAAGGAGCTTGCAGTTCTCCTCTACTCCCAAGCTTGCCCCCCAGCCACCATCATCCTCTCTTTCCAAACCACCCACTCATCGGCCACCATCTTCCTCACCTCCCAAATCCCTAACTCTGTCGTGGCTCTCTTCTCCCCCCAAACCCTCCATCCATCAGCTGTTGTCCACCACCATCTTCCTCTTCTCCCAAACCTCCAACCCATCCGCCCTCCTCTGTCCCCAAAACCTCCATTGGTCCTCCCCAAAACTCCTCACCCATCCACTAAGACTCATATTCAAGTTCGAACTCAAGCTTAAATAGGACTCTCGACTCAAATTTGAGTTTTGCTCCTCCTGTTATCAAGCCAATCTTTAACTTGGAATATTAATGAATCGAGTTTTGAATCTAAATATTTTGAAACGAGCCAAGCTTCTAGCTACTCTACTCAGCTCGGCTCTTTAAAAAAAAAATCTAGGATGAGTGCAGAGGATGAACGGTCCATTAACAATTGGTCAATTACAGCCATGCATGCAGCCATGGTTGAAACTGGAATAAAACCAGGATTTGCCGTGGAATCCAATGGTGCATGTCTCGCTACCGACAGTTGAGGCATCATGACACAACCATCAGAATTTCGATACAAGGAGAGCAGAAATTGCATGCGATGAATCATCAGGGCGACATGGAAAATCGTCTATTACATCGAATCAACACTAACATCATACGTATGGAAACAAACTATATGAGCTTCAGCACTTCAGGTGTTCCAATGCCAATGCCCAGTTCTGACATGAGCACAGGAAGATGAACTACTGAAGAACCGAGGAGTGTTATCCTGAAGCAGTATTAGGTCCTAGATCCCACAAAGAATTTAATTGGTGATATGTTGTGTCCTGAAAATTTTTGGATCGCAGGATCTGTTTTTTGACCCCTTAACAAGCACGCATGTAACAATCAGACACAAACCCAGAAAATATTCCACAAAATGATTTGCAAAGGAAGCGGGACTAGGGAGAATCATAACTGCATGCCAACTTGAAACTAAATAAGCTTGTAATCAAGTAATTTATGAATATGGTAGCCAACAAGATGCAAGAATCTCGGGACTACCAGGCAAAGGGCCTCCAGTACAGCTCCTAATTCTTACTAACAAAGTAAGAATGAAAAGTGGTACCAGTAGTAACAGCAAGTAGGAACGCAAAGTAGTAGCGGTAATGGAAGGTCATAAAGGAAAAATAGTAGTAATAAAAGCAGCAGAAGCAGTAGCAGCAGCGGAAGAAAAAAGAAGAAGAAGAAGAAGAATAGGAAAATCAGTCAATACCTGGCCAAAAATATTTACTTGGTTGAATGGGACCCTAATAATCAACAAGAGTGCACATGGTGATATACTCCTGATCAAGGCTGAGCTACCACCTGCTAGACAGATGCAAAAATGGAAAAGTTATTATTGGAAGACAACGTAGAGGCCTCCGCATTGCATGCACCAGGTGCGATTGGACCCATAAATCCCATGGTGGATAACACTCCACGCTATCCCTTGTATTTCACCGATGTCCTATTGTGCGCCATCCACCGTACGTTAGCTTTGGGATTTGCCCTGGTTCACTTGCACCTGGTGCATGCAATAATTTCTCGAGAAAGAGATGAAAGGAAAAATGGGCAAAATTACTAGCTAGCTTCATACAATGGAACCGGCAAACGAGAAAAATATTAGTAAAATTTTCCACATCATAACAAAAAGAATTGTTCCAGGCAATTGCCATGCCAATTAAAACAGGTTTTCCTTTTACCAGAAGATTTATTTTAAAATAAAAAATAAACTTAAGCACTGCCGAGTGATAGCAAGAGGAGGTTACTTATGAGATTAACGAGACAATTGTTCCATTTAATTAAACAGAAAACAAAGACCTAGGGATGCAGGAAAGCAAGGGGTAAATAAATAGACAAGAAGATGTGGCAATGGTAGAAAAAGCTTAATACTCACCCACTACCTTTGTAACCATAGCAGAATTAGCAAAGCAGGTACATTATTGATCATAATAGCTGATTGCTTTGAGAGGAATGGTAAGAATAGGAGAGCACGGTCACAAAGATCTACAAAGATGGAAAACCTCTGTGCTCATCCATTCTCTGGATCTAGGTGCAAATTTTGTAATCACCAACCAACGGTCTAGACCTTCACACATAGGGCATGCAAATTTATTGATTGTTTGTTGTATCAGCTTAAATCAGCGACTCTAAGGTTGCGTTTGGTGCATTACCAAACAGTGGTAATTCAAATTACCTGATAGTCTGAATTACCTGCAATCTGGATAGATTACCGATAACGTTGATTAAAATATTTGATATATGCAGATAATATTATAGTAAAATTATTGAAAATTTTGATCGACATGTTTGGTATAACAATCAAAATGCTGCTAATGTAACATTGAATTTCCAAAATATTCTCAAATCAAATTTATTAAAAATCACATCCCATGCACAAAACATAAATATATATTATAAATATATATATATATATTATAAATATATATATATATATTATAAATACTATATATATAATATTATATAATATAATAAATATTATATATAATATATTATATTCTAATATACATTTATATTTATATTATATTCTTTTTTTTTGATGAGGGCATTTTCATCCAAATATGTCATTGTCAGATTATCAGATATTTGATAATCTGGATAGCCATCCCTTTCCTTGGTTATCTAGATTAGAGGTAATATGGATTACCGGATAATCTGGATTACCAACTTAAAAAGTATACCAAACGTGGTAATTTGGTTAAGCCCTTTTAAATTACCAGCAATTTGGACATATTGTTGGCTACCAAACGCAATCTAAGGATATGTTTGGTTGTTTAGAAACTATGGGAGAGAACAAAGAAAAAGAAAAAATCCAACAAAATTTGGAAATTTCTGCAATATTTTAGTTTTCCCACAATCCAAACAGTAAGAAAACTCAATTTGTTCCAAATCTCTAGTTTCCCCAAGCCTTTCCAAGCAACCAAACATTCCCTAAGGTGTGCAGAATCCCTTGTCACACGGCTTGTAGCTACCAGGTACAATGTCCAGTCCCCTTGATAAGGTTTCAAGAACCATCTTTCGAAACCAAACAACCATACTATGCATGTTAGGTATTGATTTCCCTTGGCAAGATCTCACTGAGTACGACCAAAACAACAACACCACCACCACCACCACCAGCAGAAGCACAACAACAACAAAATGTTTTAACATAATTTTAATGTTAATATAACTCAATTGTAGGTTCACAACCAAGAATATATTCACATCATACCGAAGTGTCAACACTATTAAAAATGAAAATATAAATGCAGCCATCATACCAGTATCACTTGGCAGGGTAGGAGTCAGGACTCTTCATTTCTTTCTATAAAGAGATAGACTCATGACCGCTAAATCTCGCTTGATGACCTCCATTATATTGCTTTCAAAGGGATGCAGGCCATACCACCAAAATAGAAGCTAACTTCTAAAACCTGGCAAAATCTATCAAATTGCTTCCCCATCTGCCAACTGTAACAAAAGCAGAAAAGAAAATAGGAACAACGTGATAGAGAAAACTTGTTCTGCCAAGGATGTGCCACACGATAACCACTACTTAACTGTTTCATCCCTTTTGGAACACCAAGGTGCGGTAATATTCTACTTACACAGTTAGCATTGAGTTGAATAAAAACTGAAGCTGAAAGCATATATTCAATCAAAAACGAAACGTTTAAGATCTTCAACAATAAGACATTTGCAGGTTTGACATATCTAATTCTGCAACTCGACTGTAGACAGCAAAGAAGACAATGTCACATGACCAATATCAAGAGACATTCTGATCAAGTACAATCCAGGCAACTGCATGAATTCGTACTGGTCTAAGATGTTACCAGGATTTCCATAAGAAATCAACTCATCCAGCAGCAACAGAGCTAAAAACTTTGTTGAGCATGTGTTGGGCCCATGTAATGTGCTCAACCTCGTTCTACAACTGGTATCGCAACTTACACCCCTTGCAAGAAACCAAAGGGTTCTAAAAAGTTCATAAAATGATACAACTTTCTCAACTTCTAAGCAACTATCAAAACTGCTTCCTTTTACTTCTAAATATCTTGTGCCTCCTTGAGTAGACATAGAAGAAACCAAAGACAAATACTGCAGCTAGAGAAACTGACGCCCATGGGAATGGTGGATCCTTGAAACAAATCAGTGAAGCCTCCAGTTCCTGCGATGCCTCATAAATCAAAGTATGCATGGCATAGAGGTCATGATCTGAAGACCTCAAAAAGTACACAGCCTTCTCGTAATCCAAATGGGACAAAGCTGAAACCACCTTCTCCAGCTTGTACTTGAACAGATTCCACCTCTGCACAAACTCTACATGCCTATTCTTCTTCAGAAGCTTCCTATCCCCACCATGAGCCGCCATAGATGCCAATACATCAATGGCACTAGTTATCGAATAATTCAGTGTAGTAAGAAGAACATTTCTACGAGCTGCATCTCGTTGAACAAAAGACAGGGACACAGTTTCCGCAAATGGCCCAAATGGAGTTTGTCCAACGCTCCAAGTGTAATCTACCAATGTACTATTATGCTCTGGGCTCCATGAGAGATGGGTTGGCGAGATGCCCCACATACTCTGGAGGATTGATCCAACAATTGGGCGATCCAGATTACGGGTTTGGGTTATGACATGTCGGCCATTGCAGCTGTAGTCACTAACTGTCTGTGAGCTCCTCGTCCTCACGGCGATCACCATGTCCCTGAAAGCAACGGCCTGGTGGTACCGGTCGAGCAAGAGGAGCTTGTCGTAATCCAGATCAAAGACATACACAGGCAAGACCTTGTCGTACCCCTCTTCAGGAATCTCCACCAACCGATGTCCCTCTTCCACAGAGTCTGATAATATCTGACGAAGGCGTTTGGAATCTAGATACTCGCTCACTATCAAAGTGTAGTTCTCAAACAAGAATCTAGATGTGAAGGAGTTTGTCGATCGGGCAATAGCAAAAGAACAAATTGGGCACTCCGAGAACTTCACGCTGTAAGATCTGAATGTCAAAGATTGATCCTTGTATGCAAGATCACTTTCCCTCAGCGTCTGCTCGACGGATTTCCAATCCAAACCAGTAGGATCGCGAGCATCGGATCCATGGATGTGGATGAACTGGATCAGGAGTGAGCTCTCGAAGAAGACCGGAATTCTCAGAGATGGAACCAAGAGGGCCTGGTACGCGCTTAGAACTAAAGAGGCAAGGTCGGAAAGGAGAGCCTTTTCCGATCGGGGTCGCCCATGGAGGGCGGCCAGAGGGTGGAACTCACCTCGGGGAAGCAAGCCCTCGCCGGAGAGCGCCGGCCCGTAGTCCACTGGTCCGGCAGCAAGGTCAATCCACACGTAACGCTCCTTCCCGGTCCAGAGAGTCCCCAAGCACTTGGAGAAAGCCGGCGAGGCATCACTAGCATCATAGGAGTACGCGTAGGGCTTGGACTGGGCTCCGAGATTCAGCAAATAGATGTAGAACCCTGGGGCCGCCGCGCTCGCGTCCTCCCGCTGGAAATCCTCCTGGATGATTCGATCGACAATGAAGTAGGGCACGGAGACGAGGGCGGAGCGGTAGAGCGGGGCGGGGGCGGAGTCGAGGTGGGATCGGATGGCGTCGGAGATCTGCGGAGCGAGGGCGGAGTGAGCGGAATCGAGTTGGAGGGCGTGGCCGACGGCGAGATGGTGGGGGCGGGCGCCGATGGCGTGGAAGCGGGCAGAGGAAAGGGCGGCCGAGGCGAACGAGTGTAGGACGGAGGGGGCGGTGGTGGAGAATGGGCCGACGAGCTTGACGTAGACGGGGACGGAGATCTGGAATGAGAGGAGGTGGGAGACAAGGGTGGTGTGGTCCGGGGAGGGGAGGGAGGCGGCGAGGCCCTTGCGGAGGGCGGCGGGGAGGGCGTGGAAGGAGTCGTTAGCGGCGCGAGGATCCCGGCGGGCCTGGTCGGCGAGGAAGGTGTCGAGGCCGATATCCAGGAAGGAGGACGAGGGGATCGGTAGGGAGGAGAGGTAGAGAAGAGACAGGAGGAGGATTAGGATTTTTGACATCGTCGTATGGAGAAGCAGGAGATGAATTGGGCCTAGGGTTGGGGCTTTTGAGCTTCGAAGGGTCGATGATGGCGGGGAGACGGGGGAGTGGTATGTTTCAATGGGAGAAACTAGGGTTTTGGGGGCATCGGCACCGCCGCGAAGGGACGAGAGGGAAGAAGGGGACCCGAGGACCACTGAAGGAGCTGATTTAAGAGAGTTAGCATGGTGTGACTCGGACGAGTGACTGAGATGACTCTGCGGAATCGGATGGTATTATTGTGTGACGGTGGGAAAAGGTCAATCTTTGTAGTTTGGTTAAATTTATTTAGACCAGTCAGCTTGTTAGAATCGGGGTGCAGACGAGTCAAATTATTTATGAATTACTCGAGTTTCATTTGAATTCGAGCCCAACTTAATTTGATTATTACCAAGCTCAAATAATAAAATACTCAACTCAAAAACTCATAAATCTATTCAAATTTATTATACATATATAATAATAATTTATAGAGGAGTATTATGATGTTGCCATCTCAACATCTCAGATAATTTTAGTTATATCACGTAGATTATTATTTTATTATCTATAATAATTTAAATATTATTTTTAAATAATATTTTAAAAAAAATTAAAAAATAATATTTTAAAAATAAAAAAAAATAAAAAAATATTTTTTAAAAAATATTATTTTAAAAAAATATAATATAATAATAATAATATTTTATAAAAATATTAATTTATTATTATTTTAAAAAGATAACGTATTATTTTTAAAATTTAAAAATAATAACATACTAATTTATCTATTATATATATAACAATACTCTATGGAGGAGTATTTGAAGGAAAAATTCTGATTTTTCGGATCAGGTTTGTTCAGATCTGATTGGATCAAGAGAGATATTTCAAAAATTTCTCTCATATTTTTATATCAGATCTGAGATGTTTCAAATTTAATTTTATAGATCTAATAAATAAAATAAAAATAAATTAAATTTAATTTAATTTATACCTTGACGTTGGGTAATCAGATTATCCGTTGATGATCCTGCTGATTGCCTGAGGTTCTAGATCTAGCCACGCAAGCACCTGACCTCTATCGGTATCTATTCGGGCTAGATCTGAAGATCTTCTTCTTTTTTATCACCTCTCCAAAGATCAAATCTGGATCTAATTTGGAAGATCTTCAAAACTTCTTTCGAAGATCAGCTATCGTCTCTACAGTAGTGCTGCCTTCTTCTTTTCTCGTTAGCTTTTTCTTACCTGGATCACATCAAACTAGAGCCCAACTTGCCTTAGGCGTAGAGAGGAGAGAGAGGATCAAAAGATGATGTGGAGGAGGGAGAGGGACAGCCTTGGGGCGTGGCTAAGAGAGAACTCTATAAAAGTTGGGCGCAGATAGGATTTATATAGACCCTGTTGTGCCATGCAGTGCCACATCATTCTGGCCAATCACGTTGCTTCATGCAATCAAATCTAATGATTGGTGGGATGACATTACTTGATCCAATCAGATGAGAATCCCACTAATTCATCCTTAGATGGCGCCTAAGACTGGTCAAAGTCTATACTTATGGGCCACCTAAGTAGAAACCATGAAGCAACCTGGAGTCCCATCTGTATGGGACTCCAGACGTCCCTATTCATGGGTGCATGCCTCCCTAGGCGTGCGCCCCCTCCTTTCCAATTTTCAGTAAGGGGACAAGTCCCTATCTGCTCTCCAATAAGTGCATGATACATGGGCAGATGTCTAAGTGTCAAAGGTCAACGTTTGATCAAAGTCAAAAGATAAAAATTAGCAGATGATGAAAAATGGTGGGTATTGGAGGCGTGCACCCCCTCCTTTCCAATTTTTAGTAAGGGGACAAGCCCCTATCTGCTCTTCAATAAGTGTATGATACATGGGCAGATGTCTAAGTGTCAAAGGTCAACGTTTGATCAAAGTCAAAAGACAAGAATTAGCAGGTGACAGAAAATGGTAGGTATTATCTTTAATTTATCTTATAAATTAAGATAACCCTTTTCTGACCCAAACAAGCTCCAATCAGACCAAGTGAAGGTCTCTGAGTGAGCACAAACTCCTTTGGCTCAGTCAGGACAACTATTTATGATAGTAAAAGAAGAACGTTAGGTTCAATCGAGTGCTAGCACGATTTTCTTGAACCTAATTGAATCTCATTCAGATCAATTGAACTGGATTAGTTCAATTGATGATCACCAGATTCAAACCCTTGTTTGTGTGACCCAGTTAGGTTCAGTTCTGTATGGTAATGGGATATGTCATGATCTCTATCATCGACATCATCGAAACTCCTTTCGATGGATCAGAACTCTTCTGATTCGAACAGCTAGAATGATCGATCATCTAAATCATTCTAATTGCTCCCAAAATCCACCAGTGACACCTAGCAGTATATGGTGGCAACCCATCAGAGCTGAATGCGAACCTCTTGGTGCAGCTACCTGTGTGATTAAGTTCTTCTATCTTGAGCCCCGATCAGATTAGGGTTAAGGTGAACTCGTCAAACCCTAGTCTCTGTCATATGATGTAATCATTCGATTCAAGTCCAATGTGAAAATCTAAATAGAAACTCTTTCTATTATTTCACTCTGCCATGGCCATGGGCTTCTGGACTTGATTCTCATGATCATCATAGGGCTGCTCCTCTACCACCGAGGTAGATAGATTCCATCTTGATGCAATCCAGTTCCTACAATGAACATGCTATAGCCAACATACACCTCAGGGTTCCATATGGCTAGGAGACCGAGTAATGGTGTAGTCAAACTATAACACCCTCAAGGTGAACTGCCGATGCATCTCAGGTCAAAGAACCAGACACACTACTGCAGCATCGAGTCAGTCATTGACGAGAAGGTAGACTTCCTAATGACTACTCGAGGTGGTCACGCTCAGTGCCCTCGTTCTCTAACGAGTACCTGTACTCTCGCTCCGGTGTCTCCACACCGTAGACTCAAGACTCATCTACTAAAGAGAAGCGATTGTACACCAACCTTTCGGATCAATCACCATCCTCGTGATGATCCTATGGTCGGGAGCATTTTATGAGTTAATAATGATTATTCATGTCTTAAATTTTCAACTCTTGAAAATATGAATTATCATTACCATTAACTCAAAGGATGTATCACAGACACTAAATACACATATGTGATAGAAAATAACCCATTTTATTGATTTATAGTCAAAATTATAATTTTGCCCCTAGAAGTGTATTACAAGTGTCAGCCAATTCTGGCTTCTAGGGCACATATATCTAACAATCTCCCACTTGTCCTAAAGCCAATTGGCTACAAGTCTAAGTCCCATCTTCTCAAGGTGGGCTTCGATCTTCTGCTGGCCCAACGGCTTTGTAAGTGGGTCTGCCACATTATCTGCGGAGTTGACTCTCTTGACCTCGACGTAACCCTTCTCGAGGTAATCGCGGATGAGATGGTATCGCCGCTCAATGTGCTTGGACTTCTGGTGAGACCTCGGCTCCTTAGCAAGGGCTATGGCGCCATTGTTGTCGCAGTAAGAGGAATGGCATCTGATGGCATTACTCCAATTTCTGCAGCAAACTTCTTGTACCAGAATGCTTCCTTTGCAGCCTCTGATGCAGCGATATATTCTGCTTCCATGGTGGAATCTGCTATCACAGTTTGCTTGGAACTCTTCCAGCTGACAGCTCCACCATTGCACACAAACAGACTTCCCAGATGTCGACTTTCGATCATCTATATCGGACATGAAATCCGAGTCTGTGTATCCCTGGACTTGGAGTTCTCCATTACCAAAGACCAACATCATATCCTTAGTTCTTCTCAAGTACTTAAGGATACATTTCACAGAAGTCCAGTGTTCTTCACCTGGATTTGACTGATATCTGCTTGTGACACTCACAGCATGGGCTATATCAGGTCGTGTACATAGCATGGCATACATGAGGCTCCCTATTGCAGAAGCATAAGGGATCTTGCTCATGCGTTCTATTTCCTCAGGTGTGCTAGGGCACATCTTCTTGGAAAGATGAATACCATGTCTGAAGGGTATTAATCCCCTCTTAGAGTTTTCCATACTAAACCTCTTTAGTACTTCCTCTATGTACATCTTCTGTGAAAGTCCTAGCATCCTATTCGGTCTATCCCTATAGACCTTAATTCCTAGAATAAAGGATGCTTCACCTAGGTCTTTCATGGAGAATTCCTTGGACAACCACATTCTTGACTGATGTCAACATGGGAATATCATTCCCAATAAGGAGGATGTCATCCACGTACAATACGAGGAAGACAACAGCGCTCCCACTGACCCTTTTTGAAAACACATGGTTCCTCTTCATTTTTGATGAAACCAAACTTTTTGATCACATCATTGAAACGAGTGTTCCAGCTCCGAGATGCTTGCTTAAGTCCATATATGGACCTTTGCAGCTTGCAAACCTTGTGATCAGTATCACTGGATGTGAAACCTAGCGGCTGTTCCATATAGATATCTTCCTCAAGATATCCATTTAAGAATGCCGTTTTCACGTCCATTTGCCATATTTCATAATCGAAATAGGCTGCAACAGCAAGCAATGTGCGGATGGATTTTAGCATAGCTACTGGGGAAAAGGTATCCTGATAGTCAATGCCTTCGCGTTGACTATAACCTTTTGCCACCTAGTCTAGCCTTGAATGTCTCCACATTCCCATCTGCACCAATCTTTCTCTTGAAGATCCATTTACACCCAATAGGTACTATACCTTCTGGTGGATCTACCAAGGTCCAGACTTGGTTTGAGTGCATCGAGTCAATTTCTGACTTGCATTGCCTCTAAGCCATTTCTCGGAGTCGATATCTGATATCGCCTCGTTGTAGGTTTTGGGATCATCACCATGAGCACCATTACCTATGAGGAACATTTTCTCTACTTCCTCTGAAATAATACCTAAGTATCTTTCAGGGGGACGGAAAACTCTTTCCGATCTACGAGGTGGAGGAGGTAGTGTTCTTATTGGCTCAACCTGATTTGGTTCCACTTGGTCCTTAGCTCGTTCTGCTTGTGAGACTTTCTCATCAAGCTTAATCTGCTTTCCAATGCCGCTATCTTGAATAAACTATTTTTCAAGAAAGATGGCATGTCGACTCACAATCACATTGTGGTCTTCTGGAATGTAGAAATAGTATCCTAATGACTCTTTAGGATATCCTATGAATCGAGCTCTAAAGGACCTAAACTCTAACTTGTCCGCTTGTTGTCTTTTGACATGAGCCGGACAACCCCAAATTCTGAGATGACTCAGACTTGGTTTCTTACCGTGCCATATCTCATACGGTGTGGTAGGAACGGTTTTAGAGGGAACCCTATTCAGTAAATAGATTGAAGTTAACAATGAAGTGTCCCCAAAGAAAATCAGGGAGGTCTGTGAAGCTCATCATGGATCGAACCATATCCAATAGAGTCCGATTTCTCCATTCTGAAACCCCGTTGAGTTGAGGTGTTCCTGGTGGAGTCCATTGAGAGACTATGCCATTTTTCTTAAGATAGTCTAGGAATTCCCGGCTAAGGTATTCACCTCCTCGATCTGATCGAAGAACCTTAATGGGTTTTTCAGTTTGTTTTTCTACTTCATGTCTGAATTCTTTGAACTTTTCAAAAGCTTCAGACTTGTGTCTCATAAGATACACATACCCATACCTAGACAGATCATCGGTAAAGGTAATGAAGTAGACAAAATTGCCTCTAGCCGGCACATCAAATGGGCCGCACACATCAGTATGTACTAGGGCAAGGAGATCTGTGGCCCTTTCCCCATGTCCAACAAAAGGGAGTTTAGTCATTTTGCCTTGAAGACAAGATTCACAAGTTGGATATGACTCAAAAGTCAATGGACTCAATAGCCCATTTTTCTCCAATTTGTTAATCCTATCTTCTGCTATATGACCTAATCTCAGGTGCCATAGATATCTATCGTTTGGACTATCCCTAGGTCGTTTGGCATTCACGTTTTGCTCGATAGTTAAAAATAGGTACATCAATATGTAACTGATAAAGACCATTAATAAGGAAACCATTTGCAATTTTATTTCTTTCATAAAGAATGTTACAATGGTCCTTAAAGAAGGTAATCACATAGCCTTCTTGTGCTAAGCATGAAACAGAAATCAAATTCCTGCTAGCTGCAGGCACATAATAACAGTCTTTTAAAACTAAGTCTAAACCAGATGGTAATCGAAGAGGGTATGTTCCCACGGACCACTGCAGCAACTCTTGCTCCATTTTCGATGCGCTGGATCATCTCTCCATCCCTCAGCCTCCTGCTATCCTCAAGACCCTGCATAGAAGTGCACAGATGAGCACTAGAACCAGAGTCAAGCACCCAACTGGATGCAGAAGAAATCGTAAGGTTAGACTCAATAACGAGCATACCTCCAAAAGGACTTTCCTCCTTATTCTTTAGGGTGGCCAGATAAGTAGGACAGTTTCGCTTTCAATGGCCGTCATTGTTGCAATGAAAATACTTTTTTTTATCGATGGCTTTCTTCTTCAGCTCTACTTTTTTCTTCTTTCCTCCTTCCATCTTCTGCTTTTTCATAGACTTCTTCTTCTTTTTAAAAGACTTTCTTTTAAAAAAAATTCATTCCATAGCAAGCACTGAGCCTTTAGAACCTTTCATGGAAAGCTCAGCGGTAACCAGCATATTCATAAGTTCGGCCAAGAAAATTTTGAAGTTTATGCATGTAGTAGTTCATGATGAACTGCCCATATGCATCAGTCAAAGATTGCAAAATTATATCATTCGGTAGATCCAAGTCCAACTTTACTCCGAGTTTCTCAAGCTCTTCCAAATACTTGATCATCATGTCAGACAATGATCTTGGACTGACTGCCCATCACGCATCTTAGCCTTAAAACAGTCGTTTAGTGACTTGATACTTGGCTGCGCGACTCTGTTCACCAAACATCTCCTATAGGATGAGCCAACATTTGGCGAGCAGTCCTTGATATCTTCATGTTGGCGCTGGAAGCTCATCAGACATCGAGCCCAACATGTAATATCTGGCCTTATTATCTTCGTCCGTCCACTTATCCTAGAGATGCTCTCTGTTCAGTGGATGGACGAGCTGGTAAGGTGGGAGGGTCCTGGATCCAATACATGAGTTAACTTCTCGAAATCCAAAATGATTTTAAAGTTTCTGAAGCCAATCCTTATAATTGGGATTCGGTCAGTCTATGGGTGTCCTAGGATACGTGCTAGTGGATTGGATGCAGACATTTTCTGTAGAGAGTCAAAGTTTCTAGTTAGATATTGTAATTAAGACTTAACCAATTTATTTAAAAGATTTTATTTTTAAATAAATTAGCTTTCCACTATTTTCTCGGATCCTCTACACTCCCTCTATAGAGATGCAAAAATCTTCATGATTAATGATTTCTAGTGGGTGGTGCGGTCCCACCAACTGACTCATCACCTCACCTAACAGTTATTGGTGATGGGTTAGCCAATGAGTGAACAACTCTTGTTCAATGATTCTCTAATCATGGTGCACCCAAACTTGGTCTCTAATTCATGAATCTCACCATGTCCGAAATATTGATCCACTCCTTAGTTAAGTCAGACCCATCATTTACACAGATTGAATTTCTAATTGAGTCTCTTACCGTATTCAAAATATTGAGCCCAATCCATCCTCTAACCCATAGCATCCAATGTCTAATATATATAATTGCATCTTTTCGATGCAACTGAACCACTGTAACCAGTCGAGAACAATCAACTCTGAAAAGGATCCGCATATCTACATTGATGGAAGACCTCAGACTTAATCTTTTCATAGGAAGATTTGGTTTAGGTCTCATTAAACTAGACTTACATAGTCATAACCATTATGACTAACCTAGTGGCATGGGTTCGCTCGGATTATTGACCACCTCAGATTAGAACTGTGCCTACAAATATGGCTAGATAAGTAAGACTAATGGAAGGGATATGCCATTAACTCGATAAGAACGCATTTGAGGCGAGTAGCTCCCAATTAAAAATCAGTCGATCATATCTGCCAGACTTACCTTAGACACCAAATTATTAAGCCAGAACCAATCGGGTTAGCCTATAATCTAGACTCTAACCACTAAGCCTAATTAGATCTTAGTTTGATTGATCACTCATGTGACTCGATCTTGATTCAGACTTAATCCTATTAGACTGATCAATTTAAGCACTATTGATCCCATCTAACCAACTCTTGATTCGATTTGATCAACCACTTAGACCTAATTGAGCTATCCAAGTTCGAACCCAATATTATAAATATGTCCTAGATCTGAAATTCTCAATTTTAGATCTAATTAATATTTTATAATCTTAATTCTCAATTAAGTTAGGGTTCACAAATAAAATATGTAAATAAAATCCTAGGATTTCAGGATTTAGGATTTTGCAGAAAATAAGTTTTTGATTTTTGATTAAGGACGAACGTGCAGCACCCCTACATATCATAAGAATACTCCATCGAATGGAAGGAGAGGATATTTGAATTCTACTTTATTCTTATGATCGGACAGCCAAGGAGAACATCTTAATCAAAAATATAAATCTACAAAACTAGTTAGATGTACATCATATATCTCATATATAAAAATTAATCAAATTTTATATATGATTTACAAACATCTCATGTATCATATCATGTATATTTTTTAGATCTAAATTATCTCATAATTATCTAAAAAATTAGATTTAATTTGATCATATTAAAATAAATTTTAATCTAGATAATTATGTAGAACTATTCTATAACTAGTTTAAACATGTATGCATCATATCTCATATTATCTAAAAATTAAATAATTTTATTTTTTTATTTTTTAAATCTTATTATAATATTTATAATCATCAAAAAATAAAAAATAAATAGATTTAAAATTATAATTTAATCAAAATAAATTATAATTATATAAGACTATGTATAGAACTATTCTATTTTACAACTAGTCATGCATATTATAGAACTTAAATCTATATTATTTAATTTTAATTTTTTTTAATTTTAAATCTGTTGGTGCAGAAATCCGTCGCCGCCGGAGGTCGCCGCAATCGAGGCCGCTGGAAGCCGTCGGGGACCTGCAAAACGAAGTCCCGCCCGGAACCGATGGGGTGGTGGCTCCGGCAGGACCCTCCGACGGTCAAGTTAGTTTCCGGCCAACAGTAATGGAGTGCCCGGAATGAGTCCCGGAGCTTAGAGATGTGGGGGAGAGCTTAGAGAGCCGAGAGTTCAGAGAGCCTAGCCTTAGTATGTCGGGAGGGGTCCTTTTATAGCGGAGCTTAGTTGATGGTGACGGCTGTACCGTCTGGCAGAGAGTCGTCGAGCAGCATGGAGTTTCGTACGGAGAGGAAGACATCGTCTGGTAGATCGTGGGAGCCATACCGGCGAACCGTGGGCCGCATAGAGTCCGGTACGGAGAGGAAGGCGTCGTCCGGTAGATCGTGGGAGCCATACCGGACGAACCGTGGGCCGCATGGAGTCCGGTACGGAGAGGAAGGCGTCGTCCGGCAGATCGTGGGAGCCATACCGGCGAACCGTGGGCCGCATGGAGTCCGGTACGGAGGGGAAGGCGCCGTCCGGTCTTGCTGCAGGCGACAGTTCGTCCAATGGAGTTCGGGCTTGTAACAGAGTTCGGCCGAGGGGGAAGCTGGGGGAGTTCGTCTGGCTGAAGGGTCGGCCATCTGTAGAGTTCGGCCGCTGAGAGGCCCGAAGAAGCTCGGCTGGCCTAATTGAAGGACTTCGATTGCTAGTTGGTTCGGCCAGGGCTCGCTGAGGAGTTCGGTCGCCTAGGGTCGGTCCGAAGGAGTTCGGCTGCGCATGGGCTCGCCTGGAGATCGGCCCGAAGGAGTTCGGCTGCACGGGCTCGCCTGGGAGTCGGTCCGAAGGAGTTCGGCCGTGGGAAGTCCGAAGGAGTTCGGCCGTGGGGTCCGAAGGAGTTCGGCCGTGGGGTCCGAAGGAGCTCGGCTGCATGGACTCGCCTGGGGTCCGGTCCGAAGGAGTTTCGGCTGCAGGTGGGAGTTCGTCCTCTAGACAATTCGGCCCGGACCTTGGTGCAGGGGTTCGGCCCTCTAAGCAGTTCGGCCGAGACCTTTGGTGCAGGGGGGTTCGGCCTCTAAGCAGTTCGACGAGACCTTGGTGCAGGGGAGTTCGCCTCTAGATAATTCGGCCCGGACCTTGGTGCAGGGGGGTTCGGCCTCTAGGCAGTTCGGCCGTGGTAGGGGCTCGGCCTGGCGCCTGGCGCTAAAGCTCTTCAGCGGCTACTGGTTACATTGGGCTGAGCGTCGGGCCGGGCTTCGGCAGGAGCGGGATTTATCCCCAACAATAGCCCCCCCACTCCCGAGTTCAAAAATTGAAGGAAGGGAGTACCAAAACAGGCGACTGCCGAAGTCTCCTTCCAGGCTCCGCATTTGTTGCAGCTGAAGCTCGGGGAGGTCTCATCTCCAGTCGATGTTTGGAGTTGAAATGGAACTCGTTTCCGGCTAAAGTCGATGAAGCTGATGTTGAAGCCGAAGTAAGACCCGCCTCCTTCGGTCGAGGTCGGATTCGAGCTCCTCGGGGGCGACATTATCTTCGTCAGTTGAAGTCGACTCGAGGGAGACCTCCTATCTTGCATCCGAGGTTGAAGTGCGCTCTCGGGGGAGATCTTATCTCCTACGGCCGAGCTTCCCTCGGGGGAGATCTTATCTCCTGCGGCCGAGGCTGGTGCTCGCGTTAGGACGAGGTTCCCCTCCTGTTCCAACCGAGATTGTTCCGTCGCTCGGGGAGAGATCTATCTCTAGCCGATGTTGCGGTTCGGGAGAGATCTTTATCTCTGGCCGACCTTGTTGTTCGGGAGAGATCTTATCTCTGGCCGAACTTCGCCTCCGGGAGAGATCTTATCTCTGGCCGAAGTTGCGGTCGGGAGAGTGGCCGAGTTAGAGATCTTATCTCTGGCCGAACGTTGCCTTCGGGAGAGATCTTATCTCTGGCGAAGTTGCTCGTTCGGCGAGAGATTTCTTATCTCTGCCGAACTTCTCCGGAGAGTCTATCTCTGGCCGAAGTTTGCGGTCGGGAGAGATCTTATCTCTGACCGACTTGTTGTTCGGGAGAGATCTATCTCTGGCCGAACTTGGCCTTCGGAGAGATCTTATTCTGGCCGAGGTCGCGGTTGGGAGAGATCTTATATCTGGCCGACCTTGTTGTTCGGAGAGATCTTATCTCTGGCCAACTTCGGGAGAGATCTATTCTTGGCCGAGGTTGCGGTTCGGAGAGATCTTATCTCTGGCCGACCTTGTTCTTTGGGAGAGATCTTATCTCTGGCCGAACTTTGCCTTCGGGAGAGATCTTATCTCTGGCTGAGGTCGCTCGGGAGAGATCTTATCTCTGGCCGACCTTGTTCGGGAGAGATCTTATCTCTGGCCGAAGTCGGAAGAAGATCTTATCTCTGGCCGACCTTGTTGTTCGGGAGAGATCTTATCTCTGGCCGAACTTCGCCTCCGGGAGAGATCTTATCTCTGGCCGAAGTTGCGGTTCGGGAGAGATCTTTATTTTGTGCCGCCTTGTTGTTCGGGAGAATCTTATCTCTGGCCGAACTTGGCCTTCGGAGAGCTTATCTCTGGCCGAGGTCGCGGTTCGGGAGAGATCTTATCTCTGGCCGACCTTGTTGTTCGGGAGAGATCTTATCTCTGGCCGAAGGTGCCTTAGGGAGAGATCTTCTCTGGCCGGGTTGGCGTTCGGGAGAGATCTTATCTCTGGCCGAACTTTGCATTCGGGAGAGATCTTATCTTGGTCGAGGTCGCGGTTCGGGAGAGATCTTATCTCTGGCGACCTTATTGTTAAGAGATTTATCTCTGGCCTGAGTTGCGTTCGGGAGAGATCTTATCTCTGGCCGAGTTGTCGGTCGGGAGAGATCTTATTCTCTGGCCGACCTTGTTGTTGGGAGAGATCTTATCTCTGGCCGACTTGGCCTTCGGGAGAGATCTTATTC
This sequence comes from Cocos nucifera, assembly GCA_006176705.1. Classification (NCBI taxonomy): domain Eukaryota; kingdom Viridiplantae; phylum Streptophyta; class Magnoliopsida; order Arecales; family Arecaceae; genus Cocos; species Cocos nucifera. Next base: position 3,159,420 of record QRFJ01000034.1, on the reverse strand, counting down.
TCTGGCCGAGTCGCGGTTCGGGAGGAGATCTTATCTCTGGCGACCTTGTTTGTTCGGAGAATCTTTATCTGGCCGAACTTGCCTTCGGGAGAGTCTTTATATCGGCCGAGGTCGCGTCGGGAGAGATCTTATCTCTGGCCGCCTTGTTGTTTCGGGAGGTTCTTATCTCTGACCGAACTTGGCCTTCGGGAGAGATCTTTCTCTGGCGGGTTGCGGTTCGGGAGAGATCTCATCTCTGGCCGACCCTTGTTGTTCGGGGGATTTCTCTGGCCGAATTGCCTTCGGGTTTTTCTTCTTCCCGGGGGGGGAGGGTGGATAAGATCTCTCCCGAAGGCGTGGCCAGAGTAAGATCTTCTCCGACAACCATGGTCGGCGAGATGAGATCTTTCCCGACCGCGCTTTTACGCCAGAGATAAGATTCTCCGGGCCGTTCGGTCAGGTAAGATCTCTCCGACAAAAGGTCGGCCAGAGATTGCTCTCCCCCGACTCGGCGTGTTCTCGGGAGTTATAGATCTCTCCGAAAACAAGGTTCGCCAGAGATAAGATCTCTCCCGACTCGCAACCTCGCCAGAATAAGATCTCTCCCGAAGCAAAGTTCGGTCAGAGATAAGATCTCTCCCGAAATACAAGTCGGCCCGAAGATAAGATCTCTCCCACGAACCGGACCATAGCCAGAGATAAGATCTCTCCGAAGGCCAAGTTCGGCCAGAGATAAGATCTCTCCGAACACAAGGGTCGGCCAGAGATAAATCTCTCCGAAAAGCAATTCGGCCGAATAAGATCTCCCGAATACAGGTCGGCCAGAGATAAGATCTCTCCGACACGCAACTGGGCCAAGATAAGATCTCGTCCCGAACAAATAAGGTCGCCAGAGATAAGATCTCTCCCAACCGCGACCTCGACAGAGATAAGATCTCTCCCGAAGCAAAGTTCGGCCAGAGATAAGATCTCTCCCAAAAAGGAAACTGCGGCCAACAGAGATAAGATCTCCTCCCGAACAACAGGTGGCCAGAGATAAGATCTCCGACCCCAGAACAGCAAGTTCGGCCAGAGATAAATCCTCCCGAACAAAGGTCGCCCAGAGATAAGATCTCTCCGCGAACCGCAAACTTCGGGCCAGAGATAAGATCTCTCCGATAAGTTCGGCAGAGATAAGATCTCGTCCGAACAACAAGTTCGGCAGAGATAAGTCTCTCCCGAACCGCAACTTCGGCCAGAGATAAGATCTCTCCCGAACATCGGCCAGAGATAAGATCTCTCCCAGAGAGATCTCTCCCGAAGCAGATAAGATCTCTCGGCCAGAGATAAGATCTCTCCGAACCGCAACGTCGGCCAGAGATAAGATCTCTCCGAGGGCAAGGTCCGGCCAGAGATAAGATCTCTCCCGAAAAAGTTCCCAGAGATAAGATCTCTCCGAACAACAAGGTCGGCCGGAGATAAGATCTCTCCGAACCGCAACTTCGGCAGAGATAAGATCTCTCCCGGAGGCGAAGTTCGCCAGAGAAAGATCTCTCCCGAAACAACTCGGCCAGAGATAAGATCTCTCCCGAGGGCAAAGTTCGGCCAGAGATAGGATCTCTCCCGAACAACAAGTTCGGCCAGAGATAAGATCTCTCCCGAGCGAAAAGCAAGTTCGGCCAGAGATAAGATCTCTCCCGAGCGACCGCAACCTCGGCTGCAGAGATAAGATCTCTCCCGAGCGACCGTTGACAACCTCGGGCTAGAGATAAGATCTCTCTCGAGCGACCATGGACAGTTTCGGCTATGGATCAGATCTCCCCCGAGGGACTCGGTCGCAGGAGATAAAATCTCCCCCGAGGGCAGCTCGGCTGCAGGAGATGAGGATCTCCCCCGAGGCGCCCGCATCAACCCCGGCTGAAAATGGGATCTCCCCCGAGCTTCGACCCAAACCAGCACAGCTTCAGCTCAGAGGAAGACTTCGGCAGTCGCCTTCCCTGCACTCCCTTCCTTCGATTTTCGAACTCGGGAGTGGGGGGGCTAATGTTGGGGATAAATCCCGCTCTCGCCGAAGTCTAGCTCAATACCTGACCTAATGCAACCGGTAGCCGCAGAAGAGCTACGGCAGACGGGCTTCAGCCGAACTTCCAGCAGGCCGAACTAGGTAGCTGCCGAGCTTCTTCCGGACTTCCAGCGTCGAGACCGAACTCTCCACGGCCGAACTCTCTCGAACTCTCCACGGCCGAACTCCTTCGGACCGACTCCAGGCGGCCGAGCTTCAACGAAATCCTCTTAGCGGCCGAACTCCTCAGCGAGCCCTGGCCGAACCAACTAGCAACCGAAGTCCTTCAACTGGCCCCAGCCGAGCTTCTTCGGGCCTCTCAGCGATCGAACTCCTCGGCAATCATCCCTCGGCCGAACTCTACAGATGGCCGACCCTTCAGCCAGCCGAACTCCCCCAGCCTTTCCTTCTGTCGGACTCTCCTTAGAGATGAATTATCGCCATCAGCGGCAGGCGACGAAACCAGACGACATGGCTACCACCTCTGGCAACGCCACTTCCTGACGACGCCTTCCTCTCCGTACCGAACTTCATGCGGCCCACGACTTGTCAGTATGGCCATCACCGACTGCCTGACGACGCCATCCTCTCCGTACCGAACTCCATGCGGCCCACGGTCCCGGTATGCTCCCACGATCACCAGACGTTCTTCCTCTCCGTACGAACTCCATGCTGCCGACACTCTCTGCCAGACGGCAGCCGTCACATCAACTAAGCTCCGCTATAAAGGACCCCTCCGATATCAAGGCTAGCTCTCTGAACTCTCGCTCTCTAAGCTCTCCCCCACATCCTAAGTCCGGACTCATTCCGGGCCTCCATTACTGTTGGCCGGAAACTAACTGACCGTCGAGGTCCGCCGGAAGCACCCCCCATCGTCCGGCGGGACTTCTTTTTGCAGGTCCCCGACGGCTTCCAGCGGCCTCGATTGCGGCCGACCTCCCGGCGGCGACGGATTTCTGCACGCAACAGATTTAAAATTAAAAAAAATTAAAATTAAATAATTAGATTAAGTTCTATAAGATGCATGACTAGTTGTAAATAGAAATTCTATACATAGTCTATAATCATAATTTAATTTGATTAAATTATAATTTAGAATCTATTTATTTTTATTTTTTTAATATTATAAATATTATAATTAGATAAAAAATAAAAATAAAATATTTAATTTTGGATCATATGAGATATGATGATGCATGTTTAGACTAGTTGTAGAATAGTTCTACATAATTATCTAGAATAAATTTAATTTTGATATGATAAATTTAAATTTAATTTTTAGATATTTATGAGATAATTAGATCTAAAAAAACATGCATGATATGATACATGAAGATGTTGTAAAACATATTTAGTTAGATAATTTTTATATATGAGATATATGATGTAGATCTAACTAGTTTTGTAGATTTATCATTTCTGATTAAGGCATTTCTCCTTGGCCGTCCGATCATAAGAATAAAGTAGGATTTAAATGCCCTCTCCTTCCATTCGATGGAGTTTTATATATGTAGGGGTGCTGCACGTTCGTCTTAATCAAAAATCAAAAACTTATTTTCTGCAAAATCCTAGATCCTGAAACCTAGGATTTTATTTACATTTTATTTATGAACCCTAAACTTAATTAAGAATTAAGATTATGAATATATATTAGATCTAAAATTAAGAATTTTAGATCTAAGACATATTTATAAAATTGGGTTCGGCTTGGATAGCTCAATTAGGTCTAAGGTTGATCAAATCGAATCAAGAGTTGGTTAGATGGGATCAAGAGTGCTTAAATTGACCAGCCTAATAGGATTAAGTCTGTCAAGATCGAGTCACATGAGTGATCGATCAAAGTTAAAGACCTAATTAGGCTCAGTGGTTAGAGTCTGGATTGTAGGCTAATCCGATTGGTTCTAGCTCAATAATTTGGTATCTAAGGTAAGTTTGGCAGATACGATCGACTTGATTTTTAATTGGGAGCTACTCGACTCGAATGCATTCTTATCGAGTTAATGGCATATCCCTTCCACCGATCTCACTTACCTGGCCATATTTGTTGGCTCAGTCCTGATCTGAGGTGGCAATAATCCGAGCTAACCCATGCCACTAGGTTAGTCATAATGGTTATGACTATGTCAAGTCAAGTTTAATGAGACCTAAATCAAATCTTCCTAAGAAAAGATTAAGTCTAAGGTCTTCCACCATGTAGATGTGCGGGCCCTTTCCGGGGTTGATTGTTCTCGGCTGGTCATAGTGGTTCAGTTGCATCAAAAAGATGCAACCATGTCTATTAGGCATTGGATGCTATGGGCTGGAGGATGGATTGGGCTCAATATTTTGGATACGGTGAGAGACTCAATTAGAAATCCAATCTATGCAAATGGTGGGTCTGACTTAACTAAGGAGTGGATCAATATTTCGCATGGTGAGATTCATGAATTAGAGATCAAGTTTGGGTGCACCATGATTAGAGAATCATTGAACAAGAGTTGTTCACTCATTGGCTAACCCATCACCAATAACTGTTAGGTGAGGTGATGAGTCAGTTGGTGGGACCGCACCACCCACTAGAAATTAATCATGGAAGATTTTTTGCATCTCTACAGAGGGAGTGTAGGGATCCGAGAAAATAGTGGAAAGCTAATTTATTTAAAAAATAAAATCTCTAAATAAATTGGTCAAGTCTTAATTACAAATCTAACTAGAAACTTTGACTCTCTATAGGAAAATGTCTGCATCCAATCCACTAGCATGTATCCTGGACACCCATAGACTGACCGAGACCTAATTATAAGGATTGGCTCCAAAACTTTCAAAATCATTTTGGATTTCGAGAAGTTAACTCATGTATTGGATCAGGACCCTCCACCTTACCCAGCTCGTCCATCCTGAACAGAGAGCATCTCTTGATAAAGTGGATGATGAAGATAACAAGATCAGATACTACAGTTGGGCTCGATGTCTGATGAACTTCAGCACCAACATGAAGATATCAAGACTGTCCGCCAAATGTTTGGCTCACCTATAAGAGATGTTTGGTGAACAGAGTCGCACAGCCAAGTATAAGTCACTAAAACGACTTTCAAGGCTAAATGCATGATGGCAGTCAGTCCAAGATCATTGTCTGATGATGATCAAGACTTGGAAGAGCTTGAGAAGCTCGGAGTGAAGTTGAGACTTGGATCTATAGAATGATATAATTTCTGCAATCTTTGACTGATGCATATGGGCAGTTCATCATGAACTACCATATGCATAAACTTCAAAATTTTCTGGCCGAACTTATGAACATGCTGGTTACTGCTGAGCTTTCCATGAAAAGGTTCTAAAGGCTCAGTGCTTGCTATGGAATGGAACTTCTTCTAAAGAGAAAGTCTTTTGGAAAGAAGAAGAAGTCTGTGAAAAGGCAGAAGATGGAAGGAGGAAAGAAGAAAAAATAGAGCTGAAGAAGAAGGCCGCTGATAAAAGAAAAGTATTTTCATTGCAACAATGATGGCCACTGGAAGCGAAACTGCCCTACATACCTGGCCATCTGAAGAATAAGGAGGCAAGTCCTTCTGGAGGTATGCTTCATTATTGAAGTCTAACCTTACGATTTTCTTCTGCATCCAGTTGGGTGCTTGACTCTGGTTCTAGTGCTCATTTGTGCACTTTCATGTAGGATCTTGAGGATAGCAAGGAGGCTGAGGGATGGTGAGATGATCCTACGCATCAAAAATGGAGCAAGAGTTGCTCATGGCCGTGGAAACATACCTCTTTCGACTACCATCTGGTTTAGACTAGTTTTATTAAAAGACTGTTATTATGTGCCTGCAGCAAGCAGAATTTGATTTCTGTTTCATGCCTTAGCACTAGAAGGCTATGTAATTAGTTTTCTTAAGGACCATTGTAAATATTCTTTATGAAAAAATAAAATTGCAAAGTGGTTTCCTTATTAACGGTTCTTTATCAGTTACATATTGATGTATCTATTTTTAATATCGAGCAAAATGTGAATGCCATAAAATGACCTAGGGATAGTCCAAATGATAGGTATCTATGGCACCTAAGACTAGGTCATATAGCAGAAGATAGGATAACAAATTTGGAGAAAAATGGGCTATTGAGTCCATTGACTTTCGAGTCATATCCAATTTATGAATCTTGTCTTCATGGCAAAATGACTAAACTCCCTTTTGTAGGACATGGGGAAAAGGGCCACGGATCTTACTTGCCCTAGTACATACTGATGTGTGCGGCCCATTTGATGTGCCGGCTAGAGGCAATTTTGTCTACTTCATAACCTTTATCGATGATCTTCTAGGTATGGGTATGTGTATCTTATGAGACATAAGTCTGAAGCTTTTGAAAAGTTCAAAGAATTTCAGACATGAAGTAGAAACAAACTGAAAAAATCCATTAAGGTTCTTCGATCAGATCGAGGAGGTGAATACCTTAGTCGAAAATTCTTTAGACTATCTCAAGAAAAATGGCATAGTCTCTCAATGGACTCCACCTGAGGAATACCTCAACTCAATGGGTTTCAGAATGGAGAAATCAGACTCTATTAGATATGGTCGATCCATGATGAGCTTCACAGACCTTCCTGATTTTCTTTGGGGACATTCATTGTTAACTTCAATTATTTACTGAATAGGGTTCCCTCTAAAACCGTTCCTACCACACCGTATGAGATATGGCATGGTAAGAAACCAAGTCTGAGTCATCTCAGAATTTGGGGTTGTCCGGCTCATGTCAAAAGACAACAAGCGGACAAGTTAGATTTAGGTCCTTTAGAGCTCGATTCATAGGATATCCTAAAGAGTCATTAGGATACTATTTCTACATTCCAGAAGACCACAATGTGATTGTGAGTCGACATGCCATATTTCTTGAAAAATAGTTTATTCAAGATAGCGGCATTGGAAAGCAGATTAAGCTTGATGAGAAAGTCTCACAAGCAGAAAGAGCTAAGGACCAAGTGGAACCAAATCAGGTTGAGCCAATAAGAACACTACCTCCTCCACCTCGTAGATCGGAAAGAGTTTCCCGTCCCCCTGAAAGATACTTAGGTATTATTTCAGAGGATGTAGAGGAAATGTTCCTCATAGGTAATGGTGCTCATGGTGATGATCCCAAAACCTACAACGAGGCGATATCAGATATCGACTCCGAGAAATGGCTTAGAGGCAATGAAGTCAGAAATCGACTCGATGCACTCAAACCAAGTCTGGACCTTGGTAGATCCACCAGAAGGTATAGTACCTATTGGGTGTAAATGGATCTTCAAGAGAAAGATTGGTGCAGATGGGAATGTGGAGACATTCAAGGCTAGACTAGTGGCAAAAGGTTATAGTCAACGTGAAGGCATTGACTATCAGGATACCTTTTCCCCAGTAGCTATGCTAAAATCCATCCGCACATTGCTTGCTGTTGCAGCCTATTTCGATTATGAAATATGGCAAATGGACGTGAAAACGGCATTCCTAAATGGATATCTTGAGGAAGATATCTATATGGAACAGCCGCTAGGTTTCACATCCAGTGATACTGATCACAAGGTTTGCAAGCTGCAAAGGTCCATATATGGACTTAAGCAAGCATCTCGGAGCTGGAACACTCGTTTCAATGATGTGATCAAAAAGTTTGGTTTCATCAAAAATGAAGAGGAACCATGTGTTTTCAAAAGGGTCAGTGGGAGCGCTGTTGTCTTCCTCGTATTGTACGTGGATGACATCCTCCTTATTGGGAATGATATTCCCATGTTGACATCAGTCAAGATGTGGTTGTCCAAGGAATTCTCCATGAAAGACCTAGGTGAAGCATCCTTTATTCTAGGAATTAAGGTCTATAGGGATAGACCGAATAGGATGCTAGGACTTTCACAGAAGATGTACATAGAGGAAGTACTAAAGAGGTTTAGTATGGAAAACTCTAAGAGGGGATTAATACCCTTCAGACATGGTATTCATCTTTCCAAGAAGATGTGCCCCAGCACACCTGAGGAAATAGAACGCATGAGCAAGATCCCTTATGCTTCTGCAATAGGGAGCCTCATGTATGCCATGCTATGTACACGACCTGATATAGCCCATGCTGTGAGTGTCACAAGCAGATATCAGTCAAATCCAGGTGAAGAACACTGGACTTCTGTGAAATGTATCCTTAAGTACTTGAGAAGAACTAAGGATATGATGTTGGTCTTTGGTAATGGAGAACTCCAAGTTCCAGGGATACACAGACTCGGACTTCATGTCCGATATAGATGATCGAAAGTCGACATCTGGAAGTCTGTTTGTGTGCAATGGTGGAGCTGTCAGCTGGAAGAGTTCCAAGCAAACTGTGATAGCAGATTCCACCATGGAAGCAGAATATATAGCTGCATCAGAGGCTGCAAAGGAAGCATTCTGGTACAAGAAGTTTGCTGCAGAAATTGGAGTAATGCCATCAGATGCCATTCCTCTTACTGCGACAACAATGGCGCCATAGCCCTTGCTAAGGAGCCGAGGTCTCACCAGAAGTCCAAGCACATTGAGCGGCGATACCATCTCATCC